>CALNVZ010000381.1:685412-699302 GCA_940671915.1 Paracentrotus lividus | reverse complement strand
TACTTATCTATTATATATATTTTAAATGCAAAAAAAAAAAATAGTGCGCCCCGTATTATTAAATCGAAGAAATCTGCAGATATAATTATATACCACTCTATAGTTGTCCCATACCCTTTACGTAACTATGTTTTACACCCGAGTTCTCAGCATATCACCTTATCCCCTATCAAAAAGTATGAGGAGTTTCTATTTTTATATATTAAAATCTCCCCGTTTTGGACAAATAGTGGAAATTTCAATAAGCACTTATTTTGAATCGACTTTTTATTTTTTTTTTTTATACTTTTGCTCCTAGCGGTTTTAAATGTAACTTCTCACATCGTATACTCATAGTCTAATCTGTCTACTTCTCGACCACTGATTGAGCGCTAACGTTCTCTCTCGACTAATAGCGAAAAACCTGATCTCGCCCAAGTCTCGACAAATGGCGCAGTTTTTTTAAACCATTTTAGTTTTCCATTGTGACCAGAGTCACAATCTTATGAGTCTTCTCTAGACGAGGAACAAATGACATGAATTCACCTCCAGACCGTCAGGACACTCACCAAAGAAGGTGGAAAAGAATAATAAATAAACAGATTACCAGTCATGGTGTAGCCTTAATAATACGCAGCCCATCATGATTCCCTGCGTCACGTAAGAAGCGTTGTGTCGGTGTCAATACAATCTTCACTTTAACTCCCATTCAGTAACGCGTTTTCATACCTTCCAATGCAATGCACGAGCATGTAATGTTACGTTGATTAATCCGTTCTATGTAAACACTTGCCGTCGATATCTCAACCTCGAATTTGTTACTTTTTGACAAATACGGACAAAAACCTTTGTACATGGAATAACAATGGTCTTAAAACAAAAGGTTCATTATTACATAATTAGCATGAGAATATTGGAGAGAAAAGAAAGTCAGGGAAGAAAACAGAGACTCAATGTAGGCCTTCCATTCCATAAATTAGATTATAATCTTTGATTTGAGATTCCCTTCTTCAACATCTGCTCAAATATGGCCTGACTTCTTCAGTGATCATTACAAATTGCAATGTTATTCAAAAATACACCAGAAAAATGGTTCTCTATACCAATTGTTTTCCATTTAATCGATGTATTTTGTTTCACAGGGTCTTTTTTTTTTCTTCTTTTTTTTCTTCTTTTTTTTACCACACTTTCTTTCTTCTTTATATAAGAACAGTATAGATATAAAATGATTTCATCAAATTATCTTGAAACATGGAAATGTATATAAATTGCTGAACATCTGACATGAGGCTTTATTTGTGGAAAACCACTACCTCCTGATGCCACAAACTCTTAACATTTACGTGTGATTTCAAATATAACTCTAAATAGACTAATACCATTGATAAATATCATAATAGCATAATTGGGAAATAATTACGTTAAATAAAAACCTAATTTTTATAAAATGACCTGTATTTCAATGAAAATCAAGCCACAATGATATACCATGAATGTATTAATAATTTAGGATTTTAATATCTCCGTGTTTACATGACCGATGAAAAAAATGGCTGATTCATTTGGATTAATTTATAGTTGAAATTTGTTCTTATACCCATGGGAAGAGATGACATTAACCCAATGAAGATCCATCTCACCATAGAGTAAAAAAAATAAAATTGTGATGAAATGTCACTAAGAATGAACTAGTATTACATTCTGTAACTTTAGATTAAAAAATGTATTTTCAAAATTTATATTGAGAGGAATTACAAGCATTTTATTATTGGGCCAATATGTCGCCCCCTAAAGGGCCCCCAGGAAATGATGGAGGGATTTGTGAAAATTATGACCCATATATTTTTTATAACTTGGACCCTAATGAACCTAAAAATGCAAAAATATTAATTTTGGCGTTAAAATCGCACAAGAGATGTTTATAATGTGACATACCATACCGCACTATCAGCTACAGAACATATTGTTCACTTGAAGTTAGATTAGTGGGTGTTGCTAATACATATAAAGATGATATCATTTATAAGCAGGTATAAACAAATATGGTTGAATAAAACAAAAATTATGTGATGTACAGTCTATCGTTCATTTTATTTATTTTGATCTCTTTTGCACTTTTTTTTTAAAAGTTCTCCAATGGCTTTAACGATGGACTTTGGTTCATTTTCATTGGCCTATGGCGTAATTGGGGGGGGGGGGGGCGGTTCAAGAATTGTAGATGACAATATGGCATAACTTCTTTTGTTCTGCTTTGAAAAGCAAGAACATTACAAAGAAAATGCTTCATATTGATAGCTCCTGAAATGGAATAGGCCTAGACTCTGTCCATATATGGCCTTATACTCAGTGAGAGCACCTTACCTTTTAGTCCTCATTTCATGTTACTGGCAATGAGTCTTCAGTAGAGGCTGCACAGTGTTTTGAAAATTGGAGGTGAGCCGAAAGTGGGGAGGGGTGGACCTGAACAGGCTAAAAAATTACAAATGTTAATGGTCATTTTCGCTACTTTTGTTACATGTTTTGCTAAAAATGGGGCTGCAGCACAGCGAGCCCCCGTGGCTTTGTGCCCCCTGTTCAGGATTTAATTCTTATCATGATAGTAAATGTGCATGTATCTCTCAGTCTCTCCTTTCTCTCTTTCCTTCTCTGTCTAAATGCCTCCCTGTCTTTCTTCTTCTATAAATCCCTCTCTCACTTTCTTTCTCTTTCTTCCTTCTCTCTCTTTTCTCTCTATCAATAAAAATCCCTCTTCTCACTTTTCTTTCTCTTTCTTCCTTCTCTCTCTTTCTTCTCTTTCTCTCTGTCTCTAAATCCTCTCTCATTTTCTTTCTTTCTCTCTCCTCTCTCTCTCTCTCTCTTCTCCCTTTATCATTTCCTTTCTCCTTCTCCTCCCCCTCTCTCTCTCACTCTCTCTCCCCCTTCCCTTTTCTACCCATTTCCAGCTTTCTATCTAGCATCCATTTTTTCTTCTTAATGAACTTGAAAACTAGAGAATAGCTCATTGTTTTACCTTTTTAGAATTTCTGTTTAAAAAATAACAAAAAAAGTGCATTTACATTTATTCAGGAATTCTAATAGATGCACACATTGATCACTAATGCTTTTTTATCTTTTGTACAAGTGTTTTTGATTTATGTCATTTTACCTTTCGTCAATTCACCTAATAAAAACATATTTTAGTAGCTAATGTACTAACAAACAAAAGATTGGTACTGCACTATTTTTTCTATAATTATTCATTTGGCAAAGAAGATACAAAGCACATTTAACATTCACTATATACAATACAAAATAAGAAATATCAACCATTGAACGCCTCCTGTCCTATACATTTTTTAACCTAGAAAAGGTCTTTAATAGCTTATGACAGAAAGATAAGATTTATATATATCCCTTCAACCAATTACCATTAAGTTGACTATAATATTCATAATAACTGTGTCAAATTGGATTCATTTTTGAGAAGGATTGGTGTTGTATAGCATGACCTTGAGTTCAGAACTACTTAAAATTTTACTTTAAATTTTAATGCAATATGTCTTAGAATATATGTCCTCTTCAGGCTCATTTGAGTTGTATATCCTATTAATAATTGTGCCAAATTTATTGGATGGATTATCCAACTGTAATGTATTAAATTATACAATGTATATTTCTTTTTTCATCATGTACATTACTCATATAAAAAACACTTAATGCCCCAATATGTAATGGTATCTCACTTCATGGAAATTGCTTTGAGACGGATTTGGGACTACATGTACCTTGAGACGGTTTTGAAATGTGTTGACGTTCATGAGTCACAGGAATCGCGGATACTTTGAGACGGATTTGGGACTACTTTGAGAAAGTTTTTAAAACGGCTTTGACATTTTTCCGGCGTCGGAAAAAAGTATTGGATACGTCTCTAATACTTTTTTCTTTCGCAGAGATGATATTTCTTTCCATCGCGGAAACGTCTCCCGAAGTCAGATACCACCATTAGTGAACCTTTATGCTTGAATATATCAATCTTCACCTCTATAAAGCCAGTACGAACTGACAGCCTTGTATTGCACACTCAAGTCCTCACTGCTCGATTCTGCCCTGATTCCTAACCCACAATCATATCATGAATAGTGTAGTCTTATAATTAGGCTCTTTTGAATGAAAACACGTTTTTTACTACTTCAACAAATTCACACCATTGTAATATTTTGGCAAGTATCAAAACCCAAACTTTTCCCCTCAAACATTTTAGTTTCATCAATAATTTGAACAAAAGGATTTTTTTTTTTATCTTCTATTTGTGTGGCGGGTTTTTTTATTACTGCATAAATTCTTTATTTCTGACTAGTCATACTAGGGAACTAATTTGATATCAACCTCTGGCAGTCTGTTTATATTAGAGTTTTCATTTTATACCATCAGATATTTTTTTTTTTTAATTTAACTAGTTATATATACACACAAGGGATACATGTTACTATAAACCTTCTAGCAATCTGTTTATATTTATAGTTTTCAATTTATACCATTAGATTAATTTGTTCAAAACAAATTATTTGGGGTGGTTTGAGGGTGTAAATCACTATTCACTCCTACATGTAATGTATTATTAGAGAATTTTGAGGCAGTTTATACATGAAATGTTTCTTGTGTTCCAAATATTGCGTCCATCGCAGGCAATAAGGTTACCAGAAGGAGTGATGGTACATAGTCTACGGTAGATTAGATCTTGTTGCTTTGTATTCCACGATGCTTCCTTGCCTGTGATGTCACAATCATGTGACACTTGATTAACCAACCCCCCCCCCTCCCACCCTGGACAACTTTCCCAAAGACAACTACCCCTGGATTTTTCGCCCCCAGACAATTATCCCCTCCCCCCCCGGGTCAATTACGCAGTCATTTACCCCCAAGACAATTACCCCCTGACATTTACCCCGCGATGATTAACCCGGATAATTAACCTGTATAATTAACCCCCTTGACAATCATCCCCCCCCCACCACCACCACCCTGAGACAATTAACTGAAGGACACTTAAATTTCACTCAAGAACAGTTTTCTGAATTGGATATATTTGAGGAGCGTCAGTCAAGCATCAGCTACAGAACATTCATTCACTTGAAGTAGATGAGTGGGGTTGCTAACACATATAAAAATTATATCATAAGCGTATATGATTGATAAAAAAAATTTGTGTCATGTATTAAATGTGTCTGTCATTTTATTCATTTTGATATGTTTGCACTTGTTTTTGAAAGTTATCCAAAGGCTTTTAACAATTATTGATCTAAAACCCCTCCCAAAAAGTTTCGCAAATAGACTTTGGGCCATTGATAACTTTTCAGTACGCTTTAGTTATTCCTGATATTCATACCATTGGAAAGATAATTTATTCCCCTTTTTATTAATATCCTAATTGTAAAGATTATGTCATGCTTCAATGCACAGAATATCAGAATTTGGAGAAAGTAAAAAGTCAGATGTTGAAAAATGCATTCATCAAAGCGAAGTTCCGCAACTCGACTTTAGGCTCTGATAACTTTCGAGGTATTTTCTAATTTTTATTAAAACTTTAGACCATTGTCAAGATTCATTCCTCTTTTCAATGACACCCTAATTGTAACGATAGTGTTGTTCCTGCATGGACAGAACACCTCAATGTTAGGACAAGTCAGAGGCTTAAATGTTTGCAAATTGAATGTCTATTGTGAGTTTTTATTGTCTGTGTGAGCAATAACAATGCATTTCGCAACTTTTCACTTTTTACTTTGCATTATATTGTGAGTTATGTGCATTCAAATATGATGTTTACTATTGCAAATGAGCGGGTATAATAAAAAGAAGAATAAATGAACTTTTTAATGCTATAAAAATGACAATGATTAAATCCCCACATTAAAATGTATCAAGGTTCAGTGGTGTGTTACAGAAATTTAAACTGAAATTTATCTTTCGCTTTGTTCATGTATTCAAGTGGTATTGAGGGGTTCTGTGGACACAGGCAACACATCACCCTGACAAATAAGGTATCAATCAAGAGAGAGAATAAAATTCACTGACAATGGTAGAAAATTCAATAAAAATTAAAAATATCCCCAAAGTTATCAGGAACTAAATTGAAGTTGCGGAATTTTCAATGTGATCAATAAAATGCATTTTACAACATTTTGACTTTTTACTTTTCTCCATATTCTGATATTCTGTGCATTGAAGCGTGATACAATCATTACAAATAGGATTATTCAATGAAAAGGGGAATAAATTATCTTTCCAATGGTATGAAAATCAGGAATAACTAAAGCGTACCTGAAAAGTTATCATGACCCAAAGTCGACTTGCCGAAACTTTTTGTGAGGGGTTTATTAAAAAAGCAAATAGGACTTTGGTCCTTTTTCATTCCCTACGGCGTAAGGGAGGGGTTCTAGAATAGTAGATTCACCATAGCGTAATATCTTTTGTTCTGCTTTGAAAGGCAAGAACATTACAAGAGAAAATGCTTCATATGATAGCTCCTGAAATGGAATAGGTTAGAATCCCTCCATATATGGCCTATATACTCGTGAGAGCACCTTTCCTTTTAATCCTCAGCATGAAACTAGCAATCAGTCTTCAGCAGTGGCTGCAGACATTTTTTGAAATTCGATGGGGTGAGCGGAAAGTTTGGGGGGGGGGGGACCTGCACAGGCTAAAAATTACAAATGTATGGTCATTTTCGCACTTTTGTGCATGTTTGCTAAAGAAATGGGGGCTGCAGCCCAGTGAGCCCCTGTGGCTTTGTGCCCCTTGTTCAGGATTTAATTTTTATCATGATAGTAAATGTGCACGTATCTCTCAGTCTCTCACTTTCTCTCTTTCCTTCTCTCCCTAAATGCCTCCCTGTCTTTCCTTCTATCTATAAATCCCTCTCTCACTTTCTCTTTCTCCTCCCCCTCTCTCTCTCTCACTCTCTCTCTCCCCCTCTCCCTATTCTACCTATTTCCAGCTTTCTATCTAGCATCCATATTTTTTTTCTTAATGAACTTGAAAACTAGAGAATAGCTCCGTGTTTACCTTTTTAGAAGTTTCTGTTTAAAAAAAAAAAAAAAAAAAAAAAAAAAAAAAAAAAATGCATTTACATTTATTCAGGAATTCTAATAAACCCCTCACAAAAAGTTTCGCAAGTAGACTTTGGGCCATGATAACTTTTCAGGTACGCTTTAGTTATTCCTGATATTCATACCATTAGAAAGATAATTTATTCCCCTTTTTATTGATATCCTACTTGTAATTATTATGTCATGCTTCAATGCACAGAATATCAGAATATGGAGAAAAGTAAAAAGTCAAATGTTGCAAAATGCATTTATCAAAGCGAAGTTCCGCAACTCGATTTAAGGCTCTGATAACTTATGGGGTATTTTCTAATTTTTATTGAACTTTAGACCATTGTCAAGATAATTTATTCCTCTTTTCAATGACACCCTAATTGTAACGTTAGTGTTGTTCCTGCATGGACAGAACACCTGAATGCTACGACAAGTTAGAAGTTAAATGTTGCAAATTGAATGCCTATTGTGAGTATTATTATCTGTTGCGGGTAATAACAATGCATTTCGCAACTTTTCACTTTTTACTTTGCATTATATTCATGAGTTATGTGCATTCAAACATGATGTTACTATTGCAAATAGGGTATCAGTAAAAAGAAGAATAAATGAACTTTTTAATGCTATAAAAATTGACAATGATTAAATCCCCACATTAAAATGTATCAAGGTTCAGAGTTGTGTTACAGAAATTTAAACTGAAAATTATCTTTCGCTTTGTCATGTATTCAGGTGGTATTCAGGGGTTCTGGGGGCCAAGGCATGACATCACCATGACAAATAAGGTATCAATCAAGAGAGGAATAAATTAACTTGACAATGCTATAAATTCAATGAAAATTAGAAAATATCCCCAAAGCTATCAGAGCCTTAAATCGAGTTGCGGAACTTCGCTTTGATAAATGCATTTTGCAACATTTGACTTTTTACTTTTCTCCATATTCTGATATTCTGTGCATTGAAGCATGACATAATAATTACAAGTAGGATATTAATAAAAAGGGGAATAAATTATCTTTCTAATGGTATGAATATCAGGAATAACTAAAGCGTACCTGAAAAGCTATCATGGCCCAAAGTCTACTTGCGAAACTTTTTGTGAGGGGTTTAGATGCACACATTGATCTAAAGCTTTTTTATCTTCGTACAAGTGTTTTGATTTATGTCATTTTATTCGTCAAATTCACCTGATAAAAAACAAATTAGTCATACATGTACTAACAAACAAAAGATTTGTGCTGCACTATTTTGTTCTTATAATTATTCATTTGGCAAAGAAAGATACAAAGGACACTTACATTTCACTATATACAATACAAAATAAGAAATATCAACCATTGGAACGCCTCCTGTCCTATACATTTTTTAAACCTAGAAAATGGTCTTTAATAGCATGTGACAGATATGATAAAATGTGATGTTGGAGCATATAATGTTAGAGCCTGAAAGTTGGAACCATATTAAAGGGGAAGTTCACCCTGGAATTTTATTGGTCTTAAAAAATGAAGAAAAATAACAGAAAAATATTAGTGAAAGTTTGAAGAAAATTGACCCGAAAATAGCGAAGTTATGAATATGTAAAGTTTTGATTCTGTGACGTCACGTGCGAGCAGCTCTCCCATTGGTTGTATATGATGACATAAATGGTACCCTGGGGTACCACAAAAAATTTGGCCATTTTGTTGAATTATTTATTTATTTTTTTAAGCCCGTACCCTGAGTTACCAAAAATGAAATAATCTATTGGGGATTTTTCAACATTAAATAATGCCCCAATATTCTTGAAACAAAAACCCTGTAGCTTTAATTTTTCCTGATTCCTATATCCCCCGCAACATTGCAGAGAAAGAAAACGACCCTCAATCTTGAGAGAGGGATTGGGCCAAAACAGAGTCGATGGATTATGCCATCTTCTGCCTGCTCCTTATCCCCGGCGTCACTGGCCTTCTGAAACACGCTAGCACATCGGCGGCCTTCTTCCTCCCCCAACTTCTTGCAATGTGCTGCGATGTCTGCCATCTTCCAAGTTTTTCCTCTTTGAAATCTTTACGTCTTTTGCGTCCCTTCCCTTTGAGCATTCCTACGCCACCATCAAATCTGGCATTTTTGCAGTTCCTACACACCAAAAAATACGTGACAAAAACAAAATAGATAAAAACTTCCGCGTGAAAAATCAAAAGATGCTTAGACTTTAGAGCTTGTGCTGCGGGGTTGAAAGCGGTGTGCCCTTTCCAATAGACCCAGCCGCCAGCATAACAAATCCATTTCGAGGCGAGAGTTTGCGGTGTAATATGCTGACTGACAACTGCATGTGCCGCTTGCTTTAGAATGAACGCGAGACGCAAAAATTAGAAAGTATCGCACACATCACATTAGCGCGTGGCATTGCCGCATAATGCCATGGTTGTTTACTCGACAGTAAACGTGGTTGAGTCATGAAAAGGGATGGGCCTAAAGAACAGACCGTGAGTACCCCGGGTTACTACGATACCCCGGTAGATGAAATAAACTTAACAAGAACGGCAAAAGAATACCAAACGAATGCATTTCTTGTTCTATCAAGACAGGACTACTACGCGTGATGCATCACCTCATGCCCATGATGTCACAAGTTCGGAAGAGTATTGTTACCACAAGGAGTGGACCCACGCAGAGTTACATTCTTCGAGAGGTGAAATCCTCCATCACATTTCTTTCACCATAGCATGCCAGAGAGATATGTACAGTCTATAGCTGATTGCAATATTATTTCATATATAGAATAGATACGTTTATCAGTGCTACAATGACTGTGAAGTCAGCTTCGTTATGCTCCCATAGTTTTAATTACAAAGATACTTTTAGTGGAGTAGGGTAAGGGCCGTGGAGGCTCCGTGACGGTGGAGGATCCTACGGTGGAGGACCACTGTCAAAGCATAGCGGGAGATTCCCATCTTTGTTGCGTTTCTTATTGTATTTGCTGCGTTATATCTTTTGCAGTACGCAATTGGTGTCTTTTGGACTTGACGTGAAATATCATTCTCTGGGCAATCTTATGTGTGTTCTATGATAAATGTGAAGAAGCATCCTTTTCAAAAGCTAATTTAGACTCAATTAAGTTAATCAATTAAAACAAATCTTAATGCTACAATCCTTATAGACATGTCATTCAGGCATAACAACATGATTCTCGAGATTGCAACTTTGTATTAACAACCAATGTCATTTTATTCGCCTATATTTCTTCTTCATGCATCTGTAAAAACACAAATTAAGTGGAAACATATACATTGCAATAACTTCTGTTTCAGTTTGTAATCCAAGTGTAAAGACAGGATTTCTGCCCTTTTTTGCACTATTTTTTTACTCTTTTTTGAACCCTGTAGCGCTGGTTAGAAAAAATAATTTTGGCATACAAGGTTATATTTTTTAGAAGCATTCGTCTTATTTACACAAATCCCACGATGTAGTCATTTCATTTGTTATAATAAGTAAATTATTCTCCGTAAAATTGTTGAAGTTTTTTCAACATTTTTTCATGTAACACTCTGTATATTTTATGACAGCACATCTTATACAGCACAAAATATGTTAATATTCCTCCTTTCAATCTCTGCTTTCAATATATCATATACTTATACATGTCTGCATTCTACTAAAGAAATAGAGATGTTTGAATTGTGCGACAAATGTACATTTCTACACGATTTTTTCTTTGACATGTAGTTGCATTTTCCACCACTCATACATGTGGCATATGTAAATTCCATAAATTTGTCTTTTTGTCTAGTTCTTGCATAAAGGAATGGGTCAAATTTGATATAGTCATGTATATGAAACATATGTTGATGGTATTCGACGCCACAGTGTGAGGTGACATAATTATTTTTCTTCTGAAAAAAATTGAAATTTTACTGGAATTTACACTACATAACACTGTACGAGCACCTCTGCTCGCAGTAGTGACGTACAGAACAAAAACTATGAAATTCATGAATTATCATATTTTGTTCGAATTTTCCCCAAACCTTTCCCTCAAACTCTTCACTCATATTTCTCTTTTATTTTATCTGCATGTTTTATAGACCAATAAATTCCGGGTGAACATTTTCCTTTAAGACTTACCATAAAACCTACTGATCATTAGTAAATTAGGTTATTAAGCGAGAGTCGGGGTAAGAGAGAAGTGAAGGATTTGTCAACTCTCGTCATCACAGTCTCTGCAGAAAACATATGGAAGACATGATTACCCAAAAATGGTATTCGCCCAAGGACTGCAAATGGACTTTGAATGTTGGAGTGCAACTTTGTTTGAAACGGATAACAATAATCCTCAGGAAAAAGTATACAGAGAAGCTCCGTTGACGAAAGTTCAATCTGGTGTGTGAAACATGCAAAAGAAAAAATAATATAATAATAAACCACCGCCAGCATGACCATTTCTGGAGATGTGTCTATTGTTAAAGTTGTTGTACCCTTGAATTTGCAAACTGAAGTATTTGATGAACTATGTATATGTTTTAAAAACAATTTTTACGAAACTTTCTTTGAAAAAAATCTAAATAACATACCTGACCTTATTTATAGAAATAATTGATTCCCAAGGATGTGGTTGAAAATCATACTTATAATTTTCTATCGAGGTGTAATGTAACTTACTGACACGTCAACGTGTATATATAGTAATAATCTGAGCGCTAGTATGGTACCTAAAATAAATGGTGAGTGTTAAAAACTCTCTAAGTTTCAAATGAACTAAAAACAGGTTATTTACTTCAACGTTTTCAAGGAAATTGGTATGATAAAAGGCATAGACAGTTTAGCATTTTGGGGTTAATATTGTTTAGTCTTCTTCAGTGAAAGAGAAATCCGTGATCGCTGGAGCATAATTTTGACCATCACACTCAAACGTACATGTTTTGAATCAAGCCATTGTTAACGTCTTGTTAAAGTAATAAATCTGCTTAAAATATATATATCGACAAATCCCCAAAATTAAAAGGCGCGAGCAGCTGCAACGATCTAGGGAAAAATATAAATGCTAGTGCACCTGAACTACTATGCAATTGGCAGGTTTTAGAAATAATAAATATTCCTCAGGAAATAAAATAATAAAGAAATCTGAATACAGGATGATAATGATGCGAGCGCAAAATGCTTACAAGCACTAGAATGTTCTGCACTTTTTGGTGTTTCAATCTATTACTCTTGTCACTTCCTAGGCCTGCAATTATAAGCAGGGGGCCATAGTGGCCCACTTTTTATGGACCTATAGTTCTCCTTTTCGTGGAATAAATGATGCCCTTTTGTAACTCATGAGAACGATTTTTCAGACTCTGAAAAGCCCATATACATTTTCTTTAAAAACGTGCCATTTTTCACTTCCAAATATCTTCTACAAAAATGACCCCTCACACTATGAAATTCTAGACAATACGTTTAGAAAGGGAATTGATCACCCATATTTTGGAGCATAAAACCCTCAGCGGAGGCAAACCTTGGCAAAAGTGAAAGGTCAAAGTTGACCATTAGAAACATTTGGTAGATTTGTACGGAGTAGCGTCGGGTGAGCGTGGCTTCGGGCCTGCAGTCACAACATTTTTCAGCAAAGGTCTATACTGTTCTGTTTTCTCTCGGAGCAAAAGTACTTCCCACATTTCTTCTCATGAGCGCCCATTATTTCTTATCTAAAATGGCCGTCTATTGTACCTTGAAAATAGATATGAAAAAGTCCACACAACATTTTCTTTTTAGGAAACTAGGTGGCCACTACATTGAATAATTTTTATTAATGACTTTTTTTGTCATCATATGAGGGTCTTTTTCAAAACACAAAAGTTAACCGCTCAGATCGCCATGCGCCTTTACTTAATTTAAAATAAGGTGCTACAAATATCCCCACAGCTGCTGGAGGCAAAATGGTGAAAAGAGTGTTTTGAAGCATTCGTGGCATCATATAAATGTAGTGGGAAATTGAAAACCAGGAACTTAGGGATACATTCCTTCTAAGTCCCCTATACCTATGAATTTCTATTCCCCACTTCCCACTCATTAAAAAAAAATGTTAAAAGGGAACAAATCTACATTATATATGTAATGATTCATATATTTAATCGGTATTCAACGATGAGTTATGAAGGCATATTAATCCAATTTTGCTTAAAGTGTGAGAATAATACATTGAATAACTTTGGCATTACAACTTCAAATTTTATATTCTCTTTAAAGAGGGCACTTTTAATGTCTAAATTCATTTTATTCCCCACTCGGTCGTATGCGTCTCGCATATGTAACTAAGCATAATATATGCAAAGGTTCATTGGACACAAATACATTCCAGCTAAAGAAAAATCTTTGTAGGGATGTTGTTTATTTTACCACTACCCCATCTACTATTTTATGTACTAGCGACACCACTATTTATTATGACTAGTGAACCTCTTACCTGTTATGAACTGGCGACCCCATCTACTTTATAGCACTAAGCGATCCTTTCTCCTATATACTGGCGACCACAGCTAACTCATTTATGAAGTACAATCTGACGCACTAATTTCTCCTATTGTGAACTCAGGCTACCCTTATGATAGTGACCCTTTCACTGTTTATGAATAACGATCCTCTTACTTGATTATGACTAGTGACCTCATTTTTAATTGATGAATAGACCGACACCTTCTCTCCTTATTATGTTAAAATAGCGAACCCCTCATGAGTTTGTTATGACATGCGATCCCCTAAAGACCTGTGACGCTATGACATTAATGGCAAGCTAGCAGTCCATCTATTGCGGTATGATAGCGGGATCTGATGACTAGCGGTCCTCATGCACTAGCGTCGGACCGCACAACACAAT
>CALNVZ010000381.1:630964-685387 GCA_940671915.1 Paracentrotus lividus | reverse complement strand
AATCTTACGTCTTTTGCGGCCCTTCCCTTTGAGCATTCCGTAGCCACCATCAAATTCTGGCATTTTTGCAGTTTCACACCAAAAATACGGAAAAAAAAATAGAAAAAAATCCGCCGTGAAAAATCAAAAGATGTTAGACTTTAGAGCTTGTTTCGGCTGCGGGGTGAAAGCTGTAGCGCGCGCAGCTCGAGCGAGAGTGCGGAAGCCACTGCATGCAGTGCGCTTGCGAGCGAGCGCTAGAGTATCGCACACATCACATAGCGCGTGCATTGCGTAATGCCATGGTTGTACTCGAGTAAACGTGAGATGGCGCTAAACAACGTGATACCCCGGGTTACTACGATACCCCGGGGTAACGCGTGATGCATCATATGGCCATGTGTCACAAGTTGGGGTATTGTAAAAGGGTGGAGGCGTTACATTTTGGAGGGAAAATTATCACATTTTTTCACATAGCATGAAAATGATGTACAGTTATAAGCTGTGCAATAATTCATATTGTAGATAGTTTATCAGGCTACATGACTGTGAAGTTTCAGCTTCGTTATGCTCATAGTTTTAATACAAAGATACTTTTAGTGGAGTAGGGTAAGGGGTGGAGGATCCTACGGTGGAGGATCCTACGGTGGAGGCACGTGTCAAAGCATAGGGAATTCCCATTTTTGTTACTTTCTTATTGTTTGCTGCGTTATATCTTTGCAGCCAATTGGTCTTATGGGTTGAGTGAAATATCATTCTCTTGGGAATTTATGTGGTTCTAGATAAATGTGAAGAAGATTTTTCAAAAGTAATTTAATCAATTAATTAATCAATTAAAACAAACTTAATGCACACATCCTCATAGACAATGCATTGCAGGCATAACAAATTGTCGAATGCAATTTTATAACAACAATTGTCATTTTTTCGCCATTTTCTTTTCATGCATGTAAAAACACAATTAAGTGGAAACATATTACTTGCAATAAACTTTGTTTCAGTTGTAATCCAAGTGTAAAAGACAGGATTTCTGCCCTTTTTGCACTATTTTTTTATCTTTTTTGACACCCTGTAGCGCGGTTAGAAAAAATAATTTTGCATTACAAGTTTATATTTTTTAGAAGCATATCGTCTTATTTACACAACCCACGATGATTCATTTCATTTGGTGAAAAGATTAAGAAATTATTCTCCGGTAAAATTGTGAAGTTTTTCAAACCATTTTTTCCTGTAACACTCTTATATTATTCTTTTATGACACACCTTATACAGGCACAAAATATGTTAATCATCCTCCTTTCAATCTCTGCTTTCATATATATATACTTTTATACATGTCTGACTTACTACTAAGAAACTAGAGATGTTTGATTGTGACAATGTACATTTCTACAATTTTTTTGACATGTAACGCATTTTCCACCCAACTCATGACATGTGGCCATATGTAAATTCCATAAAATTTGTCTTTTTGTCATGGTTCTTGATAAAGGATGGGTCAATTTGATATAGTCATGTATATGAACATATGTTTGATGGTATATCGACCGCACAGGTGACATAATTATTTTCTTCTGAAAAAAAATGAAATTTTATGGAATTTACACTACATAACACTTACGAGATCTGCTCGCATGTGACGTCACAGAATCAAAACTTTGAATATTCATAACTTCATCATATTTTGGTCGATTTTCCCCAAACCTTTTCCCCAAACCTTCACTCATATTTTTCTTTTATTTTTCTGCATGTTTTAAGACCAATAAAATTCCAGGGTGAACTTTTCCTTTAAGATTACCACAATAACCTAACTGACATTCATTTAAATTAGTTTTTAGAGTCGGTAAGAGAAAAGGAGGGCTTGTCACATGTCCATACCAGATCTCTGCAGAAAACATATGGGCAGATCTTCCAAAAAATGGTATTCGCCCAAGGAAACCTGCAAATGGGACTTGAATTGTTGCAATCTTGTTTGAAGAATAAACAATAATCTCAGGAAAAGTATACAGAAAGCTCGTTGACAACTTCAACTGGGGACAACATGCAAAAAAAAATAATAATAATAATAAACCACCAGCATGACCAGTTTTGGATAGTGTATATGTAAAGTTTTGACCCATTGAATTTATGCAAACTGAAGTATATGATGAACTATATATATGTTTCTAAACAATTTTTACGAAAACTTACTCTTTGAAAAAAATGTAAATACCATACCTGACCTTATTTATAGAAATAATTGATTCCCAAGGAATGTGGTGAAAATCATACTTATATGTTTTCTTATCAGGTGTATGTAAACTTCTGACCTCAACTGTATATATAGTAATAATCTGAGGCCTAGTATGGTAACCCTAAAATAAATAGGTGAGTGTTAAAATTCTCTAGTTTACAAATGAACTAAAAACAGGTTTTTTTCAACGTTTTAGAAATGGTATGATAAAAGGCATAGACAGTTTAGCATTTTGGGGTTAATATTGTTTATCTTCTCATGAAAAGAGAATCGTGATCGCTGGAGCATAATTTTGACCATCACATCAAACGTACATGTATTTGAAAGTAAGCCCATTGTTAACGCTTTTTAAAGTAATAATCTCTTAAATATATATAATCCGACAATCCCCAAAATAAAAGGGCGAGCTAGCTGCACGATCTGGAAAAATTATATGCTAGTGACCTGAACACATGACATTGGCATGGTTTTAGAAATAATAATATTCCTCAGGAAAATAAAATAATAAGAATATCTGAATACAGGAATATAAATGATGCGAGCGCAAAATGCTACAAGGCATAGAATGTTCTGCACTTTTGGTGTTTCAATCTATTATCCTCATTCATAGGCCTGCATTATAAGCAGGGGGCATAGTGGCCCACTTTTTTATGGACCCTATAGTTCTCCTTTTCGTAATAAAATGATGCCCTTTTGTACTCATAGAAGATTTTCAGACCTCTGAAAAGCCCCATACATTTTTCTTTAAAAACGTGCCATTTTCACTCCAAATATCTTCTAAAAATGACCTCACATTAAGTAACAGACAATACGTTTAAAAAGGGTTTGACCCAATATTTGGCAAACCCCTCTGCTGGAGGCAAACCTTGGCAAAAGGGGGTAGTTGACAATTAGAAACATTTGTGTAGATTTGTACGGAGTAGGTCGGGGAGGCCTTGGGGCCTGCAGTCAACAACATTTTTACAGCAAAGGTTAATGTTCTGTTTTCTACGGAGCGCAGTACCCCCACTTTTTCATGAGCGCCCATTTTCTTATCTAAAATGGCTCTTATTGTACCGAAAATGATATGAAAAGAAGTCACCAACATTTTCTTTTTGAAAAGGGGCACTCTTGATAATTATTAATGCCTTTTTTGTCATCATTGGGTCTTTTTCAAACACAAAATTTTCCGCTCAGTCGCCATGCGACTTCTTATTTAAAAAAAAGTGCTATGCAATATCCCCCCAGCTGCTGGAGGCAAATATGGTGAAAGAGTGTTGTTGGAAGCATTGGCCTCTATAAATGATGGAGGAACTTAGGGATACATCCCTCTAAGTATAATTATTTTTATTGCACTATTAAAAAAAAATGTTAAAAGGGAACAAAAACTCTAATTAATGAAAGTAGATTTATATTTAATCGGTATTCAACAGTATTATGAAGGCATTTATAATCACATTTTGCTTAAAGTGTGAAATAATACATTGAATAATTTGGCTTAAACTTCAAAATTTATATTTCTCTTTTAAAAGAGGGCACTTTTAATGTCTCAAAATTCATTTTATTCCCCACTCGGTCGCTATGCGTCCTCGCATATGTAACAAGCATAATATATGACAAGGTTCATTGGAACCAATACATCCAGCTAAAGAAAAATCTTTGTAGAGGATGTTGTTATTTTACCACTACCCCATCTACTATTTATGACTAGCGACCCCACTATTATTATGACTAGTGAACCTCTTACCTGTTATGACTGGCGACCCCCATCTACTATTATGACTAGCGATCCTTTTCTCCTATTATGACTGGCGACCCCATCTACTATTATGAATATAGCGACCCTTTTCTCCTATTGTGACTGGCTACCCTTATGAATAGTGACCCCTTTTCACTGTTATGAATAACGATCCTCTTACTTGATTATGACTAGTGACCCTCATTTTTAATTATGAATAGCGACCCTCTTCTTTGATTATGAATAGCGACCCTCATAGTTTGTTATGACAAGCGATCCTAAAGACTGTTGACGCTTATGAACATTAATGACTAGCAGTCCATATGATTAGCGGGTATTATGACTAGCGGTCCTCATGACTAGCGGGTGGACCCCAACACAATGTGATACACTTGGCTACCCATAGTTAAACCACATATTTAAGCTATGACTTGATTTAGAACACCTTCGTGAACACACTGGCCATTGGTAATTTAATTATCCATGTTGTGTAATACTTCCGGGGCAACAGAAATTGGCCATGATTGTCTCTCGTCTAAATAACACATGGGAGGGGGCACTTTAGGGCTACTGTCTGGGCCTTTGGACCAGATAAAATTGCTGTCATTCCTGTTTTGGTTACCTCTGGTGTCTAATACTTCCATTGCAAAAGGAATTAGCCATGTCTCTTTTCAACTAATTTAATTAGTTATGGGATTTAGGGCCCTTTAGGGCTACTGTCTGGGCCCTTGTATAGGCTCCCGACCTATTAGTGAACCTTTATTGTTTATTGTTTGAATATATCCCAATCTTCACCTCTATTAATAGACAGTACGAACTGACAGCCTTGTATATAGCACCACCTCAAGTCCTCAACTGTTGATTCGGGGTCATCCCACAAGACCGACACCCACGAGACCGACGGCCCATTAGTCCGACACTAGACAAAAAAAGGAATATTAGACCGACGCTGGCAAATAAAGGCCCATTAGACCGACACTAGAACAAACAGGCCCACGAGACCGACACCACAATAATATGACCCACGAGACAGAAAATTCGCAAATAAGGCCCACGACACCGACGGTAGAGCAAAACAGCCCACGAGACCGACGTCATATGAAGTATACCCTCGAGTCAGACGTTTCTTCAATTAGGCCCATGAAAACGAAACAAACGAATATCCAGGGATGTCTTCGGGGCACGAGGCCATGCCCACCCCCCCTCCCCGCCCCCTTATCGGGTAGGCAACAAAGTGACGTCTAAAAACCAAAAGTTGGGGAAAAGAGGGAGGGAGAAAATTACAAGGGGAAGTAAATAAAAAAGGGTGGGAAGGGCAACAGAGACTAGAAGCAAAGACCATAATGAGGCAGTAGGAGGTTGTAATGACCCCCCCCCCCCCCCCCCCGCGCTGATCAAGGTGGCCCAAGGGCCCGGACCCCCCCCCCCTAAAAAAAGGAGAAAAAAGAAAGAAAGGGAAGTGAATAAGAGGCGATGCTTGTAGAATTTTCGCCCAATTATATTATATATACAATAAGAAATGCGAAATAGGCCCAATTGGGTTCTAAAAGACTATAACAAAGGCCTTCAATGTATGTTTAATGAAATTATCTTCTTTATGAGCATAGAGTTAAAAAAGGACTTAAAGTGTGTAGTTTTCAAGGTGATATTTAAAAAAGAAATCAGCTCGCGCTCGCGTTGTTTAATTAAAATATCTTCTTTTTGATTTGCCATGTCCCTCTTACCCTCTTCCACCCCTTTCTCGCCTTTTAGACGTCCCTTTTCTGACTCGTGGGTATACTTCATGTAATGTCGGTCTCGTGGGCTGTTTTGCTCTACCGTCGGTGTCGTGGGCCTCAATTACGAATTTTCTGTCTCGTGGGTCATATCATTGTAGTGTCGGTCTCGTGGGCCTGTTTGATCTAGTGTCGGTCTAGTGGGCTGTCGGTCTCGTGGGCCTAAATTGTTTATAGTCGATCTCGTTGGCCTATTTACTTTACTGTCGTACTCGTGGGTCGTCGGTCTCGTGGGTGTCGGTCTTGTGGGCTGTACCCGTTGATTCTGCCCTGATTCCTAACCCACAATGCAATATCATGAATAGTGTAGTCTTATAATTCAGGCTCATTTGAATGAAAACACATGTTTTTTACTACTCAACGGATTCACACCATGGTAATTATGTTGGCAAGTATCAAAACACAAACTTTTCCCCTCAAAACATTTTAGTTTCCCAATACAAACTAAATTGTAGGTTAATTAATATGCACCATTTTGTTAATAGTTATTTCAAAGGGTATACTTTAAGACTAGCTATTTATAACACACAGTCAATGAGAGTGCTGCTCGGTTCGCTCTCGCTTTTACTCACTGCTAAACTGAACACATGCCATGTTCTCATCAATAATTTGACCAAAAAGATATATCTTCTATTTGTGTTTTTTTTTAATTACTGCATAAATTCTTTATTCTGACTAGTCATACTAGGGCGACTAATTAATATAAACCTCTGGCAGTCTGTTTATATTTAAAGTTTTCAATTTATACCATCAGATATTTTTTTTTTAATTCTAACGTCTAGTAAATAGGGATACTAATTAATATAAAACTAGTACCAATACATTTACCAACGGTGAGAGTTTTGTACCCACGCAAGTGGTAAGTTATGACGCCATTTTGTATTAATGTATTAGTATGAAATGTAACCTACTCTGTAAAGTTATAAGCATTTGAAATGAAGATTAAATCATTATTGGTCAAGTGTTAACGCCGAAAGATAACCCGTTATTGAATGAATCTATATGTATTTTTGATGACAGAAATTTTTGACGAAACTTTAAAATGGTGATTCTGTGCATTATTTGTACGTTTTCTCTGGAATAATGAGAAGCTGATAGTTTTTGAAATTATTACATTTTTTAAAAAGTAATTGTATATATTTTTAGAGAATTTTAGGCATTTATACAAGAAATGTTTTCTTGTGTTCCAAAATATTGCGTCCATCGCAGGCAATGAGGTTACCAGAAGGAGTGATGGTACATGGGCTAATGAAGGAAGATCCTGTTGCTTTGTATTCCATGATGCTCCTGGCCTGAATGTCACCATCATGTGACGCTTGATCAACTGCACGGATATCACGCTCATCATCCCAGTATGTGATGTAGAGTGTGTCTGTCAGTTTGTCAACGTGACACCATGCCATGGACCACTCATTATGCTTTATGGTAGCCTTCTTCTCTCCTGATCTTGAGATGACAGTGAATCCATTCGAATCTGTCGTCACAACGATATCACCTGATGACAAGGCTTGTATCTCACCCTTCAACACCTTGCCCTGCATGGTAATAGTGTTCACTATCTTACCATCAGCAGGGTTGATGATGTAGATATTGGATTGACCATACTGAGCAGCAAGGATCATCCCATCCTTGTCAACATCAACAAAGACATTATTGTAACCAGATGGATTTCTTGGGATAGCGATGTCTTTAACCACCTTCCATTGTCTGTCATAAATAGTGATGCATTTATTAAGGCTGTCACCCTCGTAGTATCTTCTCCACTTGCCACACACTATTAAGTCACTGTCTATTGGGGCACATGATGCGACCCGCATGTCACTGTCTCCCTCTATGACTTTATTTGTGTGTCCATTGCTGATATTTGAAACATATAAGTCATTTTTATCATCTCTAACACATAATTCATCATCACTGACCAAACCACGTACCACTGGAGACTTAAGAGTTGATGGAAGAGGGAATGATTTGACAAGTTTCCATGTCCCATTAAAGCCATCGATTCTTGCGACCTGTTTCCCTCCCATTTCACCCTCAACAAACTTCACTCTCTCAACTTCACTCTGTATTCGGGCAAGACATGCATCAATTTCCTGATGAACATTTGCACTTACACTCTCATCACGCCATGTAATACTTGAGGAGCTTCATTCACTAATGTTTTGTCATTCTGTCTGATCCGCTCTATCTTCAGATCACAATTAGTAATTGTGTCGATGCTGTGCTGATTTTTACATGTCAGATCCACCATCTTTTTCTCTACCGTCGTTCGATTTTCTTACTCCCGGTAAGATGTCTGGCCTGTATCTTCTTTATGTCTTGCTCTTCCTTTTCTGCTTCCGCTCTGCTTGATTCGATTCGTCTCTCTCTTTCTTCATTGAGGATTTGAATTTTCTCATCCACCTCCTTGTTGATTTGAAGAATGTTCTCCTGCTTTTTGGTCTCTACACACTTGATTTTGTCCTCGTATGCGATGTTGACTTCAGCATTAACTGTCTCAAGATGGTTACTCACAAAAGTGGAACACGATTGTATTTTAGTGTTTAGTCTCTTACAGCGTTTCAAAAGTTGGTCTAATTCTGATTGTTTGTCATCTACTTTGTTCTCATCTCCAAGATGACAATCTTCAATGTCGTCCAGCTGACATGGTTTCTGACCATGATCTTTCTTGCGCATGGGTGGCATATAGGGATCTTGTGTTTCTTGCGTAGAATTTGATTGGCTCGGCATGTTTGTCACATGACCATGTCATGTCATGTCCTTTTCTTGGTTTCAGCTTGATGCTGCTATCAGATGGGAACTTTGCTGCCATGATGAATTCAGTTTAAGATTGACCTGTATGGATGTTAATGATAAAGAGATTTAGGATAAAGAGATTTTCCTGTATTGTTGGTAATTAATGAAAAGGTATAACTTTGAGGAATAAGATATGTAAAGACAGAGAGAAAGAAAGTTATATGATGAGGATTGAAATCAAAATGTAAAATTAGGTTTTAATTTATTAGGATTAATCACCTAGATTTGCCTGACATGCATTGGAAAGGATTGGTCATTTATTTCTGTGTCCGTGTAAAATTAATGATAAATGAAAATCCTATAGTTTTCCAAGGCTTTACACTAACATACCATGCATACATATACATGTACACACTGTTTAAAAGTATATTATATAATGCCTGTATTATTTAGCCACTGATTAGTTTACATAGCTAAAATATGCTTAAATAAAATTTAAGCGTAAATATACAAAATGTAATCACTTACAAGAAAGTTGTAGAATTGATAAGTTGTCTGAAGAGCTCTTCCCAGCATCAACCACTATTATATGCCATGCGTATAACTTCTGCTTGTTCAAGTGAAAAGGAAAATTTGCAAAAATCCAAAGATATGAGGCCTCACCCTACGCTTTTGTAATCTAGTATGATTTTAATGATATTCATGCTGGTACAATTATCATTCTCTAATTTCAAAAGTGAATTGGCACAGTATGGTGTCTGTTTATAGGCTTTGATTACAGATGAATAGAGGAAGCACACCCACGCAAATCGCTTGCTGAATTGTCAAAATTTTGTCGCTCGCTGATGATTTATTTGATATATTGTATAAAGTCATAGCTCCAATACATTTCAACTGTTTCAGGACAATTATAACCCTGGGCAACCATCCCACCCCTGGACAACTTCCTAAAGACAACTACCCTGAATGTTTACGCCCCCAGACATTTACTCCTCCCCCTCCCCAGGTCAATTATGCCGTCATTACCCCCAAGACAATTACCCCTGACATTTACCCCGGATGATTAACCCCGGATAATTAACCCCAGATAATTAACCCCCATGACAACCCCCCCCCCCACCACCACCCCAGGTTATATAACCCTTAGACAATTAACTGAAGGACACTTGAATTTCACTCAGGAACAGTTTCTGAATTGGAAGGTGGGTGGTGGGTGGCTTTGTTTTTTTTGGGTGGTGAGGGGTGGGGAGTTGAGAGCAATCAGTCAAGCATCACTACGAATACACATCACTGAAGTAGATTAGTGGGTGTTGTTAACACAATATAAAAATTATATCATAAGCGTATATTGATAAAACAAAAATTATGTCATGTATTAAAAGTGTGTCTGTCATTTTATTCATTTTGATCTGTTTTGCACTTGTTTTTGAAAGTTATCCAAAGGCTTTTACAACTGATCTATTAAAAAAGCAAATAGGTCTTTGGTCCTTTTTCATTCCCTACGGCGTAAGGGGGAGGGGTTCTAGAATAGTAGATCTATTTCAACATAGCGTAATATCTTTTGTTCTGCTTTGAAAGGCAAGAACATTACAAAAGAAAATGATTCACATTGATAGCTCCTGAAATGGAATAGGCTAGAATCTCTCCATATATGGCCTTATACTCAGTGAGAGCACCTTTACCTTTTAATCCTCATGCATGTTACTGGCAATGAGTCTTCAGCAGAGGCTGCAGAGCATTTTTGACAGGGGGGGGGGGGGGACCTGAACAGGCTAAAAATCACTTATCTGTGGTAATTTTCTCACATTTGTACACATTTACTAAAAAAAAAAGTGGGGGAGGGGGGCTGCAGCCCCACGAGCCCCCATGGCCCCTCTTCAGTGTTAGATTTTTCATCATGGTAGTAAATGCGCATTTATATCTCTGTCTCAACTCTCTCGCTCTCTCTCTCTCCCTCTCCCTCTCTCTCTCTCCCTCTCCCTCTCTCTCTTTCTCTCTTTCTCTCTCTCTTCCTCTCTCCTTCTTTCCTAAAATCTCTCTCTCATTTTCTTTCTCTTCCCTCTCTCATTCTTGTTCTCTCTGTCATATAAAGTATTGCAACCAGGTGCTTCATTAACTTGTGTGTGTGTGTGTGTGTGTGTGTGTGTGTGTGAGCTTGAAATTCCAAAAGATTGAAATAGAAAGGTTCCTTATTGACTTTTCTTTAACAAAAATTTCATACTTTACAATTACTGGTTGGCACAGGTGATGCCAAAACAAATAATAATGATAATACTAATGATAATGATACCACAAAATCTATATAATTTTATTTTTTCATAGAAATTTTTAAATACAACTTGCCTACCCAAACCATCAACCCTTACAGATTCTATCACTCATGCTCTCTATCTAAACATTTTCTCTTATTGTTTCATAGTACTGTCTCATCCCTTCCACTGTGTCACATTTTAAGTTCAAATGAATACTTGTAAACAAACGCATGCAATTCGTGAAAAGATTGAATAATATCCAAGTTTGTTTTGTATCATTTATTGCATCAATAAAATTACAATTTTTTCACATGTATTTATGAAAGATTAAGACAATTTACACCAAAATCAAGTTTAATAAAAAAAATGTAATATCAAGCTAATTGTGTCAATGTCCACTGCAAGCAGGATACTGTATACTATGACTTGACTTGAACGTAGGAATAAGTGTAATTAAAAACTGCATTGAAAGTAAATATGATTAGAAACATTAAAATAAATATTTAGGAAAGTGGTTGAACTTGAAATCAAAATTGATAATGGAGCTCACAGACTAGTCTTTAGGCAGACAGAATTTTTTTTAACGTCCAATTAATATTACAATGTAGGTATGGGGCGGGGTAATGTTGAATGAGTCCACTATGGCCCTGAAAAATATTCACCTCATTAAATTGTTATATGTTATAAATGAACGGCTGATCTATGAGAAAATGTATATTTCATTAAAATAAAGTGTCGATGGAGCTTGCGGAATAGTCTTTCCGCAGACTATGATTTTCAAAAGTTCCACGTATATTACACTTAGGAAGTGGGGATAACTTTGAATGAGTCCGCCTTGAGCCCAGACAACTTGCCTACCCAAACCATCAACCCTTACAGATTTTATCACTCATGCTCTCTATCTAAACATTTTCTCTTATTGTTTCATAGTACTGTCTCATCCCTTCCACTGTGTCACATGTTAAGTTCAAATGAATACTTGTAAACAAACACATGCAATTCATGAAAAGATTGAATAATATCCAAGTTTGTTTTGTATGATTTATTACATCAATGAAATTACAATATTTTCACATGTATTTATGAAAGATTAAGACAATTTACAACAAAATCAAGTTAGAATTATTGAATAAAATACGTAATATCAAACTAATTGTGTCAATGTTCAATGCGAGCAGGAGATATTTCAAATTATTATCTTCTTTCACAATATTCAAAGGATCTAAATTGTCCAACTATAATGTATCAAATGTAAAATACATAGTAAAATCATTTAACACCTTAACCCTGATAGGACCGGGTAATTTGGTCAACTCATTCTGCCCACTGAAATCTCAGGGACAAGTTCAACAAAAATCAGGAATCAAAACATAGTCTAATCTTCTACATGTATATCAAGTTGTTGTTGTTTTTTAGTTTTTACGATACTATCATTCATAATATATATGTATATCAAGTTAAAGTTCAGATTTTCTTTGAAGGTAGAGGCTTGCTTGGTGGATATGAATATTGTGACAAGGTTTATGGTTCTCCATGTGGTTAGTCCTGAAAAGGACTTTTTGAGAGAGTAGAAGAGATAACAGAGAGTTACAGAAAGTAGAAAATTGATAGGTGAGATAGAGAGTAGAGAATATATTATTAGTTCCTGTGAACCAGATGAGAAGGCATGAGGCGAGAAAGGATTGTGGTAGTAGTAGTAGTGGAGATGTTTCGGACAGGTTGACTTGTGTGAGTTAAAGTTTTTGAAAATTAAGTTATTAAAATCCACATTTTTAATCCTCTTGACCTCATAATTATGAACCCATCAGATAATTAAGAAAAGGGGGAATGTAAATTACTGTTCATTGTTTGAGACATGGTACCGTATTAATAGTAATTTATTCAAGAAATAGTTTCTTGTATACCAAGATATTGCCTTCATCGCAGGCTATGAGGTTACCAGAAGGAGTGATGGTACATGGTCTATGGTAGATATATCCTATTGGTATGTATTCCACAATGCTCCTTGCCTGGATGTCACCATCATGTGACACTTGATCGACTGCATAGATATCACGCTCTTCATTCCAGTATGTGATGTAGATTGTGTCTGTCGGTTTGTCAACCTGACACCGTGCATATTCCCACTCATCATGCTTTATGGTAGACTTCTTCTCTCCTGATCTTGAGATGACAGTGAATTTATTGTCATCTGTCCTCACAACGATATCACCTGATGACAAGGCTTGTATACCCCACACCTCCTTGCCCTGTATCGTAATAGTGTTCACTATCTTACCATCAGCAGGGTTGATGACGTAGATATTGGTCTGGTTCCACTGAGCAGCAAGGATCATCCCATCCTTGTCAACATCAATGTGAACACGATTGTAAAGAGATGGATTCCTCATGATGGTGATGTCTCTCACCACCTTCCATTGTCTGTCATATACCCCATTCACAGTGGCCTCAAACACCGCTACAGTCGCGGGACTGTCCCGCGACTGTATAGCGGTGTTGCCTTTAGTGTGAATGCTCGGACCCGCTATAAACTATCCCGGGATAACCTCGCTCCGCTATAACACCGCGATAAACTATCGCGCTCAAACCATAGTAACAGCACCGGGACAGTCCCGCTGCTGTCGCGGAGTGCCTTCAGTGTGAAGGCACTCCGCTACAGCATCGGGATAAAAAACAATGAAATACATAAGAATTTCCAGAAAAGAGAATGAAAGAAGGATAAAACCCGGAAATACATAAGAAATGATAGAAAATAAAAAGAAAGAAGTGGAAAACAAAGAAATACATAAGAAATGATAGAAAAGAAAAGGAAAGAAGGAGATACAAAGAAATACATAAGAAATGAATAGAAAAGAAAAGGAAAGAAGGAGAAAAACAAAGAAATACATAAGAAAATAGAAAAGAAAAGAAAAGAAGGTGTAAACAAAGAAATACATAAGAAATGATAGAAAATAAAAAGAAAGAAGTGGAAAACAAAGAAATACATAAAAATGATAGAAAAGAAAAGGAAAGAAGAGAAAAACAAAAATAAGAAATTATAGAAAAGAAAGGGAAAGAAGGAGAAAACAAGAATACAAAGAAATGATAGAAAGATAAAAGGAAAGAAGGAGGAAAACAAAGAAATACATAAGAAACGATAGAAAAGAAAAGGAAAGAAGGAGAAAAACATAGAAATACATTTGAAATGATAGAAAAGAAAAGGAAAGGAGAAAAACGAAGAAATACAATATTAAGAAGTGATAGAAAAGAAAAGGAAAGAAGGAGAAAAACAAAGAAATACATAAGAAATGATAGAAAAGAAAAGGAAAGAAGGAGAAAAACAAAGAAATACATAAGAAAATAGAAAAGAAAAGAAAAGAAGGTGTAAAACAAAGAAGTACATAAGAAATGATAGAAAATAAAAAGAAAGAAGTGGAAAACAAAGAAATACATAAAAAAATGATAGAAAAGAAAAGGAAAGAAGGAGAAAAACAAAAATAAGAAATTATAGAAAAGAAAGGGAAAGAAGGAGAAAAACAAAGAAATACAAAAGAAATGATAGAAAAGAAAAGGAAAGAAGGAGAAAATCACAGAAATGCAACTATTTTGTTTCGGAAGTCATAAAAATCACACGCTGCAGTGTGAATGGGTACATGAAATCTATCCCGGGACAGTCCCGGGATAACTTTTCCACTGTGAATGCATTTATAGTGGGTTTATAGCGGTGTTCCCGTCACGCGACAGCACCGAGATAAATTTGAAAACCACTGTGAATGGGGTATTAGATAGTGATGCAACCATCGAGGCTGTCGCCCTTGTGATCACTACTCCTTTTACCACACACTATTAATTCATTGTCTATTGGGACACATGATGTAACAAACATGTCATTGTCCCCCTCTATGACTTTTTTTGTGTGTCCATTGCTGATGTTTGAAATGTAAAAGTCATGGTTCTGTATATCTCTAACACATACTTCATCATTGCTAATCAAACCACACACCTCTGGATACTTAAGAGTCGATGGAAGAGGGAATGATTTGACAAGTTCCCATTTCCCATGATACCCATCAATTCTTGAGAATTGTTTCCCTCCTATTTCACCCTCAACAAACTTCACTCTCTCAACTTCGCTCTGTATTCGGGTAAGACATGCATCAATATCTTGATGAACATTCACACTTACACTCTCATCAAGTGATGTAATTACATGAGGAGCTTCGTTCACTAATGTTTTGTCATCTTGTCTGATGCGTTTGATCTTTAAGACCACATTAGTCACTGTGTCGTTGTTATGCTGGTTTTTACTTGTCAGATCCACTATCTTTTTCCCTACTGTTGTATCGATATTCTTACTCTCGGTAAGACGTTTTGCCTGGGTCTCCTTTATGTTTTTCTCTTCCTTTTCTGCTTCCGCTATGCTTGATTTGACTCGTCTCTCTCTTTCTTCATCGAGGATTCGAATTTTCTCATCCACCTCCTTGTTGATTTGAAGAATTTCCTCCTGCTTTTTGGTCTCTACACACTTGATTTTGTCCTCGTATGCGATGTTGACTTCAGCATTAACAGTCCGAAGATGGTTGCTCACAAACGTGGAACATGATTGTATTTTAGTCCCCAGTTTCTTTAAGCGTTTCATTAGTTGGTCTAATTCTGATTGTTTGACATCTAACTTTGTTCTCATCTCCAAGATGACATCTTCAATGTCGTCTAGTTGACATGGTTTGTGATCTTTTGTTGCGCATGGATGGCATATAGGGATCTTGTGTTCTTTGCAGTAGAATTTGATAGGCTCAGCATGCTTGTCCCATGACCATGTCATATCATGTCCATTCCTTGGTATCAGGTTGATGCCTCTAGCAGATGGGAATTTTGCCGCCATGTTGAATTCTGATAGGAGATGTACCTGTATTTTTGGTAATTAATGAAAAGGTATAACTTTGAGAGAATAAGATGTGTACATGTAAAGACAGAGAAAAGAAAGTTGTATGATGAGGATTCAAATCAAAATGTAAAATTAGGTTGTAATTTATTAGGATTTAATCACCTAGATTTGCCTGACATGCATTGGAAAGGGATTGGTCATTTATTTTGTGTCTGTGTAAAATTAATGATAAAATGAAAATCCTATAGTTTTCCAAGACTTTACACATACCATGCATACATATACATGGACATGTAGGTTTTACACACTGTTTAAAAGTATATTATATAATGCCTGTATTATTTAGCCACTGATTAGTTTACACAGCTAAAATATTATGCCTTAAAATAAAATTTTAAGCATAAATATACAAAATGTAAACACTTACAAGAAAGTTTGTAGAATTGATAAGTTCCCTGATAGCAGAGTGACGTCTTAAAGACGTCTTAAGCGTCAGAAATATGATCATACTTTTATAGACGTAATAATTGTGCCACCGCTTAAGTATGGTTTTTGTTAGTTTCATAACGTTCGACGTCTTAAAACAATCGTATTTTTACGTCATTATACGTCTAAAACTGACATCTTTATGACGTAAAATACGACGTCTTTAAGACGTCCAAACGCGGTGCAAATTACGTCATAAATTTTTTTTCTGACGTATTTAAGACGTCACTGTGCTATCAGGGATGTTGACATTAATACTGAGTCCTATCCTATCCTATCCTAACCTATCCTAATATTATAACCTATGCTGTCCTACACAAAGGCCTATTATACTGGCAGTCGTGTCTCGGTCCTGCTATATATAAAGTGCTACAGACAAATGTTTGAAGAAAGACGATTACTTATTTTATTAAATTACACTTTTGTTAATGGAATATGAAGAATTGTCTTATGAAGCACCTTGAAATTGTGTTATCAATAATATGATAATAATTTAAAACATTTTGATTATGTCAATAAGCAAATGCCGGTTACATGGCTTAAATTGCATATTTCTATTCATTTTCCCCTTTTTTTTCAATCTCAGAATACTGCTTATGAATATTCATGACCACGAGAACATTGTTATTTTGGTCAAATATAAAGCAAAATTGTCTTATAAACGTCGTAAAGACGTCTTAAGATATCGTATTTGGTAAAAATAGACAAAAAAGTTGTCTTATAGACGTTTTATAAGACGTCTTAAAGATGTCGTATTTTGGTCAAAAACTGACAAGAAAAGTGGTCTTATAGACGTCGTAAAGACATCAAAAAAGTTGTCGCTTATAGACGTTTTAAAAGACGTCTTAAAGATGTCGTATTTTGGTCAAAAATGACAAGGAAGTGATCTTATAAACGTGTCGTAAAGACGGTCTTAATAGTCATATTATGGGTAAAAAGAGACAAAAAAGTTGTCTTATAAGACGTTTTAAGACGTCTTAAAGATGTCGTATTTTGGTCAAAAAATGACAAGAAAGTGAGTCTTAATAGACGTCGTAAAGACATCAAAAAGTTGTCTTATAGAGCGTTTTTAAGACGTCTTAAAGATGTCGTATTTGGTCAAAAAATGACAAGAAAGTGGTCTTATAGACGTCGTAGAAGACATCAAAAGTTGTCTTATAGACGTTTTATAAAGTCTTTAAAGATGTCGTATTTTTGGTCAAAAAATTGACAAGAAGAGTGGTCTTATAGACGTCGTAAAGACATCATAAGACGTCATATTACTGTCATATTTTCTTCTCAAAAATAGAAATTAACGTCTTTGAAAGTCATTACCAAGAAGACATATAGTCAGGCAGCCAGCTCATGATTGGTTAGCTGAACGAGGTACCATGTAGTATAAAGTATTGGAATATATGGGGAGGATATCCACATTTACCAAACCCAACGTCTGGCAGTGGCATTACTCTGCTGCATAAGGTCCGCTACAGCCGGGGCGTCCAAAATGAGTGCCCATTTTAACCATATATATTCTATTTATAAAAATAGCAAAAGTCATTTTCTATACACACTTTTGATGTCAAAATAAAGTAGTATTAATATTGTCTTAAACTGCTGTTGTGTCTATTCGTTTGTAATATTATCAGTGACTTGTAATATCGATATTATTACTTTTAATGGTGGTATCCTGTTAGATTTTAATAGAACCAATTTTTATTTTGTTTTTTTTTTTCTTTTTATTCTTTTTCTCTTGTGTCCTTTCTGTAGTTTTATTCTGTATTATCTTGATAAAGGATATTGTGTGTGTTTTTACCCTATTGTTTCATAGGATGTTTTGTTAATTGCATATGTAGTTAGGTTATGTTATTTTATTATATAATACATATTTTTGTGTAATTTATGTTGTTTTGTAATCTTTTTTTTTATAATAACTACCTAGTTGTACAGTTGTTTATGCATGGCGTTGACATGATGCTTGTAGAAGAAGAAAGGGAGTTATATAGTGCTTGATTGTACCATGAATAAAGAATATGAATTAGATAATAGTCTAGTGTTGGTACGCTTAATTTATAGACAGAGTAATTCAATTATTCAATGTATGCTTTGTCTTATTTTTTATTTATTTTTGTTTGTTGGTTTTTTCTCTTTTTTTAGATTTATTTTCAGTTTGATCTTTTGATTTGTTATATTAATCTATCAATTATTCTTTTCTTCTGCTTACGTGTTAATTATGTAAATAGCTGATTGTAATTGGCGATGCTGTGTGAGTTTAGGTTGAGAATAAACAATAGTGGTCTCATAAATAGGTGCTTGTGTAACGATTTCGTACTTGTTGTTCTGCTATTAAGTATTGCTTAGCGGCATGTATTAGGTATGCTCTTTTTCTAATTACACGTACCGGGTTATGGGATCTTTTTTTTGTTTTCTTTCGTTAATAGGCGGTGGGCAAATTAGTGTGAATTTGTGTCTATATTTTGCGTTCCTGACTTCTATTAATCATAATTCTTTATCGGAAATAAGATATAACTCCCTTCTTTTACAGCGTCATTCACATGCCACGTTGGTAGTTTTTAGAAAAGTTACAAACATCAATGTTTTATAGCACCTATTTATTATTAAAATTATTGAAAAAAGGGAAAAAAAATATTTTCGTAAAAAGTGAAAAATTTGTTCATTAAAAACTCTCACTGTTTTCGATTAGTATTGATTTTTCAAAATAGCACAAGCGTTAAGACAATTTATATACTCTTTATTTTGACATCAAAATTAGTGTGTTTAGAAAATGGCTTTTGCTATTTTTATTAAATAATAGATTTTTGGTAAATGGGCACTCATTTGGACGCCCCGGCTGTAGGGACCTTATGCAGCAGAGATGCACTGCCAGACGTTGGGTTTGGTAAATGTGGGATTCCTCCCCATATATTCCAATACTTTACTACTGGTACCTCGTTCAGCTAACCAATCATGAGCTGGCTGCCTGACTAATAATCACATCGCATAGAACATAGTAGATATTTAAATATCAGATTTCTATTAAACGTTTGGAAGACGTCATTAACGACATCAATAAAGAATGTCGTGTTTACGACGGTATGACGAGTTGACCAGTTTTGACCAGTTTAAGACGTCTTTAAGACGTCAGTCTGCTACCAGGGTTGTTCTGAAGAGCTCTTCCCAGTATCAACCACTATTATAATGCCATGCGTATAATCTCTGCTAGTTCAAGTGAAAAGGGAAATACTGTTCGTAAAAACAGGAAGATGTCAGGGGACATCTTCCTCGTAAAAAGAACCTGTAAAAATAAAAATTTGGCAAAAATCCAAAGATATGCGGCCTCGCCCAGCACTTTTGTAATCTTGGGTTTTCCCAGCAAAGCCAGACTTTGGAATTGGCACAGGATGCAAGGTTTCTGTTTACAGGCTGTGAATACAGGAGAATAGAGGAAAGCACACCCTTGGAAAACGCTTCCTGAATTGTCGAGTTTTGTTGGTTGCTGATGTATGATTTACTTCAAAAGAATGATATATTTGCCTACTTTGCTATTCGTCCTCGAATCGCTTGCCAACCGAATATTATAACCCCGAGAAAATTTTGTCCCTATTGTTCCTATCCTATAAACCCCCCCGCCAAACATAAAGGGCGCCCTCTCCCGATAGGCCACCCGCCAACAAATCTGTTAATAATCTTCCTCTTTTCTCTTTCGCTGCCGTGAGAGTAACAACCTCGAGTTTTTGTCCTCCTAAAAACGGGTTTGAAATTGCAATTTTTGTGATATTTTGTGGCTTGTTTTTGGGTGAATCTGTTGTTGGACCTCTTAGAGGTCTACCCTATCTGTAAAATTTAAGTGTTTTGTCATTATTTTGGTGGCCGTTTGCGTGTTTTTTGGACGTGTAATCGGCGACATCGCCCTCCCCTTTTTTCTACCTTACGTTGTGTAGTTTTTGGACCGGCGGTTCGGGCCCTTTGTTAATACATTCCCGCACCTTTACAAATTCGGTGCCTGGTATTAGCGGGGTTTTTGTTATTGTTCTCCGTTCATTTAAGCTTTCTTGACTCTCTTATTTAGTAGTTGAGTCTTTTTCTCATTTGATAATAACGTTTCGTGTGTTTATTTTCAGAATGACGGAAAATTTCCTGCTCAAGGTTTCAAAGTCGCAGAAGTCTAAGAACCTTCTTCTAGACGTGTTTTTTCTGAAGACAACTTAGAGACACCACATCGTTTCGGGAAAGACCTAGACGATGCTGAGAAGGAACCACCGGCTAAAAGAAGACGGAGTTCCAGATCTTCGAGCAGTAAAAAGTCGGGATTCACAACCCGCCCGGGCGCGCGTACGGACCGGTGGCAGCTGTAAGTCCACACCTACGGTCCTGCGTGCCCCCGGTAAGTCGTCGTGGGAGTCACACTGTGAACTCCTGGGAAGGTTCAGTCGCCTATCGTCGGCCGACCCAGCGACGCACCCGAAACCGATCGTGGTAAGCGATCGGAGACGGCAACTCCGTGTATGAGTCTCAGTTCACCTGGGCACTCGGTGGGAGTTGTAGTATCGATTGAACGATCGAAGGTGGCCTTGCCTCCTGAGAGAGATCTTTAATCGATCGATAGAGGATCGGGTATTCGCTGAGACGATCCATATCCAGAAGGTATCGATTTCGGAGGATCGATCGTTACAGATCCGATTCCCGACGATTCGATTATCTCTAGATCGATCATTCCAGAATCGATTCCCCCGGGATCGATCTTTTCAGAATCGATTCACCCGGGATCGATCATTCCGGAATCGATTCCCCCGGGATCGATCACTAATAGATCGATACCCCGGGATCGATCACAGAGGGATCGCCAAATCCAGTATCGATTACAAAAATGGTATCGATCACGGACGGTTCAACGATAGCGGGATCGATCGCAAATCATCCGATTTTTTCAGAATCGATCATCAATCGATCGATTCCTTCGGGAAGATTGTCTGATGGAACGAAATCATAATCAATGGCTGGTTAATCCTGAATCGGGTTTGATGGAGCGTTCTCTAATTCATCTTCGAACTACACCAGAGCGTTCAAAACAGTGGAACCCAATTCTGCACAGTGGTCAGGAATTCAATTGCTTCCGAGTTCACCAAAACTGGTCTACACTAGATCCAAAGCTCCAGCAGCTTTGGGAGCCCCTCCACCAGTCGCGAAAGTTTCTTCGACGCCTTCGATTTTGACAGAGCTAGGAGAACCTCCGGAGGGAGCTCTCGAGTGGTACAAGAAATTGTTAGAAGCGACAAACGTTCGTCAGCCTCTCAGTTATCTACACAGACAACTTATGTGCATGACGTACAGCCCAGCATACTCGTCCCCAATATGGAGCCGATCCTGATAGAGTCTCGAAATGAGGAATTTCAGGAGTCTTCTAGCGAAGGAGAAGAAGAGATTTTCACCACGGATCATCGCTCCAACCCTTCGCATCACTCACTGGGACCTCATCCTGAGGAGACTGTTCATCGCAGCCTCATCAACGCAGCCTCATCAGTATGCATAGATATCACAATCCCGCAAAGTCAGGATTGTGATTCGGAGGGAGACACACCAGGTCAAGAGCAGCCCCGTTGAAACTTCCGAGAGAATCTTAGGCTCTCTTTAAGAAATATGCACCAGAAGCCGGATTCGAGCCGGAGGAGAAACAAGCGGGAAGGATTCTTGGCTAGAAGTTCAGAAAAGAATCAGAACTTCAGACTTAGGCTCCCGGAGACGCACAAAGAAGAGTTTAAGGGAGCTGCCAAAGTCTCTAAAACACATACAAGGGCTTTGGGTAAGCTAGCTTCCCAATTCTATTTCATCAAAAGAGGATGAAGATCGTTTCTTAGATAGCAAAACTCTCTCTCCGGAACTTATCAAGACCGCGTCAAAGATGCACATTTACAAGTCGCATCTCATGGACAAGAAAGGCGCAGAAAGAGCCTTATCAATATCCACGGGAGTCAGGCTTTCTGTGATCAACGATATGCTTATCGAGTTGCTAGCGGCTCGTCGAGGGAACTCAACTCTCAACAGATGATAGAGAAGAGATTCTTGAAGCTTTAAGAGAAGTGTCATCGTTGTGGTGTCCCAAATGGCGGTAATCCAAAACACCTCGGACAGAGAACGCAGGAAGGCGTTATGAAGAGACTCAACATTCAGGAATCCTGATTCCGGATATGCTGGAATAGGATACCAGTTGACTCACCCTTCCTCTGTGGGGATGACTTCTCAGACGTCTTCAAGAAGAGATCGAAGCTCAGAAGCAGGCTCAAGAGCTTTCAGAATCTGTTAGGGAAGTTAGAAAGCAGAAGTCGACTACTTTCAAGCCTCAATCGAGTTTATTCCAGCAGCCGCTGAAGTCCTACAGTTCTAGCTCTAGGAAGCGGAAGTCCGATCAGAGCTCGAGACCACATCAGTCTTCACAGGCTCACTACTCGCAACGCCAATATACGTATCAAGATCAACCTAAATAGTTGAACCTAAGAACGGAGTCCCACATCAGACCCAACGATCGCGTGGGGGAGTAATGCACCCAGAGGCCGAGGAAACTCCAGAAACTCTTCAGGATCTGCCTCATCCTCTCAGCCCTTTCACAGGGGTGGGAAGCGCCTCAGGTGACTTCCCACCAGCGTCTGGGGTTCGGAGTGCCAGTAGGGGCCGACTTCGGCACTTCCGTGCGAAATGGGAGACAATCACAAGCGATGTCTTTATTCTATCTGTAATAACAGACGGACTCAAATCGAATCTAGAGGCACTCTTTCCCGGAGGTGTCCTCCGGACCCGGCAACCAACTCTATCCCCACTTTTTCCAGGAGCACATCTCAAAAGAAATCTCGGTGCTTCTGGAAAAGGAGGCGATAGAAGAGGTCACTTTATACAAGAGCTTGTGCCTGTCCCCGATTTTCGTAATCCCCAAACGCGGGGGATCACTAAGAGTGATCCTAAATATGAAGGCCATAAACAAATTCATAACACAGTCGCATTTCCGCATGGACACCTTAGCTACAATCCTTCCCTCCCTAGGAAATCAGGATCTAGCAGTATCAATAGACCTTCAGGACGCATACTTCCATGTACCCATGCATGTTTCGGCGAGAAAATCTTCTGGGATTCCAGTTCCGGGGGCAAGACCTACAGATACAAGGCTCTCCCCTTCGGTCTGCGACCAGCTCCGAGAGTATTTACCAGGGTGATCGGGACCCTGATGTCCTACCTCAGAGGCCGAGGACTCAGAATCTTTTCCTACTTAGACGATTGGATCTTAGTCGCGAACTCGGAGGACAGACTCAAAGACCACTTGGAGCTCCTAATCACGACCACGCAAGAACTGGGATTTATAATAAACTGGAAGAAGTCAGAACTGACTCCCTCACGCACGCCCACTTATTTAGGGCTCAACTAGACTTAGCAAACAGCCTGGCAAGACCCAGCCTAGAGAGGGTAGAGACCTTGATCAACCTAGCAAGATCCTTGGTTTCAGCAAGAAGTAGTCCAAGCAGTAACTTGGCAAAGGTGGCTAGGCTACTTAGCGAGCCTGGTGGACCTATTACCGGATTGCAGACTTTTGATGAGACCTTTCCAGATTCACTTTTTCAAATCACTTCAAGCCGAACATCAGTTCGCCACGGGAAGATGATCCCCGTTTTCGTCGGAGATGAAGATCTGATTCGTCAATGGTAGACGAGGATTTTATTCTCCAAGGAAAGCCGTTCTCTTGCCCTCTTCCGTCGATCACGGTGACCACGGACGCATCTCAAACAGGCTGGGGAGGCCATTGTCAGGATCACATGGTTCAGGAGAATGGGACCTTCCAAACACCGTTACCGCATATAAATTTTCTGGAACTTCTAGCGGTATGGAAAGTCTTAATTCATTTCAGGACCTGTGCTCAAACCAGACAGTTCTTATCTTGACGGACAACACAGTAGTAATGTCATACATAAATCGACAAGGAGGAAACACACTCTTTGACCTCTGAACAGATTGACCTTCAACTATGGAATTGTGCAATCGAGAGAACATCGTTCCGATCGCCTCTCACATCCCAGGAGTGGAGAATGTGATAGCGGACTTCCTTCGAGAGGAAAGTGTCTTCCTCGGAATGGACGCTGTCGGCAAGGATCTTCTCGCTATAAGCCAGAGATACGACCTCCGGATAGACCTGTTCGCCGTCATCCATGAACAACAGACTTCCGACATTTTGCTCCAAAATAAAGAAGAGAAGGCGACAGCGTGGACGCATTTTCAATTCCCTGGACAGGTCTGAAGGCGTATGCGTTCCCTCCCTTCAAACTTATCCCACTAGTTCTCTCAGGAAGATCAGGGAAGACAGAGCATCGGTGATTCTCATCGCCACCACACTGGCCCAGCCAGCGTGTTTCAAGATCTTCTTCCTCTATTGGTGGAGGAACCTTGGCAACTTCCATGGTGCAAGGATCTGGTCTACCAACCAGTATCAGAGATCCTCCACGAACATCCGGAGCACCTCAGATTGACCGTCTGGCCGTTATCGGCGAGTCAGCCAGAGCAGAAGGCTTCTCTGATCGTGCAGCCTCACTTTTAGTGGAAAGTAGAAGAGCCTCCACCAGAAAGGTCTACTCTTCAAGACTGAATGCATTTATAGATTGGTGTGAAGAGAAAGGGATAGCCCCAAGAGAAGCTTCTTTGCCGGCTATAGCTGACTTCATCATAGCGCTTTACGACAAGGGAAAGTCACTATCCACGCTTAGAGGTTACAGATCCGCGATCGCGGCTATTCACATAGGATTTGAAGATGGATCGTCGGTGTCTTCTGCTCCTCGATTATCAGCCCTGTTACGTTCTCTATCTCTCAAGAGACCCACTTTCAGGCCGTAGTACCCTCTGGAGTCTCCCAAAGTGTTTAGAAGCATTAGCGAAGCCTCCTTTCGAACCACTCCATTCGGCATCTCTGCTAGACACAACGATAAAGACATGTTTTCTGTTGGCAGTAGCATCAGGACAACGAGTGAGCTCTCTTCATGCTCTGTCAATCGCAAGAGGCCACATAAGATGGGAGAACGGGGGTGTCCGTTTGATCCCCAACGCGAAGTTTATCGCTAAAAACCAATCAGAAACTTCCGGGCCTGTAGAAATTTTTCTTCGCCCACTCACCAAGTTTTCGTCAATACGAGAGGATAAAGTATGGTGCCCCGTGAGGGCCTAAAGTGGTACCTGGACAAAGTAAAGAATCTACGAAAATCAGACCAACTGTTCGTAATTACTAAAGCTCTTTCTCTCCAGCTTCTAAAAGCACCTTATTCCAGATGGATTGTAGCAGCCATCAAAGCTGCAGGCTCTAACGCCAGAGTTCTCTGACACTAACCTCAGAGCGCACGACACTAGGAGCATTTAGCTCGTCGTGGGCCCTGTTCCAGGGCGTCTCTGTTGAGGAAATATGTAGAGCCGCTTACTGGAGAAGTCAGAATTCTTTCACAACTTACTACCTTAAAGATGTCCCCGCGGTGGGAGGAAATTTTTCCATAGTTCCTATCCATGCGGCAGCATCTTCTATAGTCAACTAAATCTGTAGGACGTCCCTCCCCAGTACAACATCGGTGCTGGTCGATAGCAAAGTAGGCAAAATATCATTCTTTTGAAGTAAATCATAAAAATTATCACTAAATTTTATTATTTACAATAAAGAATTATATATTTGCCTACAATCCCTCCTCCATCCCCCGGTCCATTAGCTACATGGATGTGTAGCGGAAAAGTAAAGAGGAAGATTATTAACAGATTTGTTGGCGGGTGGCCTATCGGAGAGGGCGCCCTTTATGTTTGGCGGGGGGGTTTATAGGATAGGAACAATAGGGACAAAATTTTCTCGGGGGTTATAATATTCGGTTGGCAAGCGATTCGAGGACGAATAGCAAAGTAGGCAATATATAATTCTTTATTGTAAATAATAAAATTAGTGATAATTTTTTATGATTTGATATATTGTATAAAATCATAGCACAACACTTTTCATGTATCAAGACAATTGTAACCCCTCGGCAATCACCCCCCCCCCAGACGACTATCCCCAAGGACAATTACCCCAGACGATTAAACCCAGACTGTTACCCCAGGATAATTAACCCGTACCCCTAGACATTCCCCTCCCCAAGCCAATCACCTCTAGACAACTATCCCAAGGACAACTACCCCTGGATGTTTACACCCCCCCAGACAACTTCCCTCTCCCCTCCCCCAGCAGGCCAATCACCCTCTAGACAATTTCCCCAAGGACAATTACCCCTAGACGATTACCCCAGACTGTTACCCCCCCCCCCGTATAATTAACCCATACCCCTAGACTTTCCCCTCCCCCAAGCCAATCACCCTCTAGACAACTATCCCCAAGGACAATTACCCCCTGACGATTAACCCCAGACTATTACCCCTGGATAATTAAAGGGGAATCCAACCCAAGGAGAGAATCAACCTTACAGGAAAGAGGAAAATGAGAGGAACAATCTAAAAAAAGTTTCATCAAAATCGGTTATAAAATAAGATAGTTTAATATGGAAGTTTGAAAAGTCTAGTTGTTCCTTCTATGGGGATCCTCAAATTGGCATCATCGGCTTCAAAATGGCCGATCTTATGGACAACTCTCCATTCATTTTGTACACAAATTTTCAGATTTTCCCCATTTTCTTTCAAAGTATGTCTTCTTTACTTCTGAGCTCAAAATATGTGATGGGAAAATATCTTTCACACAACATATGTTGAGCTCAGAAGGAGGTAAGATCGAAAGAAAATGGGGAAAATCTGAAAATTTGTGTACAAAATGAATGGAGAGTTGTCCATAAGATCGGCCATTATGAAGCTGATGATGCCAATTTTAGGATCCCCATAGAAGGAACAACTAGACTTTTCAAACTTCCATAACTCTTATTTTATAACCGATTTTGATGAAACTTTTTTTAGATTTGCTCCTCTCATTTTCCTCTTTCTGTAAGGTTGATTCTCTCCTTGGGTTGGATTCCCCTTTACCTGTACCCTAGACTTTCCCCTCCCCCAAGCCAATCGCCCTCCAGAAAGCTATCCCAAGGACAATTACCCCCAGACGATTAACCCCAAACTATTACCCCGGATAATTAACCCGTACCCCTAGACAATCCCCTCCCCCAGACCAATCACCTCTAGACAACTATCCTCAAGGACAACTTTCCTCTGGATGTTTACACCCCCCCCCCAGACAACTATCCCCTCCCCCTCCCCCAGGACAATCACTCTCTAGACAACATCCCTAAGGACAATTACTCCCAGACGATTAACCCCAGACTTTTACCCCCAGATTATTAACCCATACCCCTAGACTTTCCCCTCCCAAGCCAATCACCATCCAGAAAACTACCCCCCCCCCCCCGGTAGATACCCCATAGAAAATCACCCCACAAGCACAACTACCCCCAGTAAAAATAAATGTAAGAGAATGGATGTGACTGAGAGAAAATTATCGAGAGAAGGTGAGAGAAAGATATAGAGGCAGGGATATATAAATATGTACATGTATTTTGCGGCGGTCACAGCTCACCGTACCTTCGACTTGCAACTCCCTACGATGGATTTCGTAGAAAATTCGTGCAGCGGAGGTACCTCGCAGGTACAATGCATGTACGACGTGCAGAAAGTTTTTACAATACCCTTACTATAGAATTGCAGGAATCGCAGAAGTTGAATTAGGACCTGTGCATGCATTGCACATGCCACGCAGGCTACGTTGATGGCACGTGCCCCGTAGCCTACGACGAGTTGTGACCGCCGCATTAGAAAGAGGTATATAACTAGGAGAGTTGGAGAACAAGAAAGAATGGGAGAAAGAGCAAAAAATAGAGAGGGGTTTAAGAGAGCCTAAGATAGAAAGAGGGATAGGTGGAAAGAGGTATAGGCCTACGTGAAGATGAGACAAGAACCGGACATGATAGCTCAATTGGTTAGAGCACCTGTAAAAAGGTAGCTTTTCTTGCTTTCATAAACGGTAGGTCGTGAGTTCAATTCCCGGCCGAGTCATATAGACTTACAAAAATGGTACCTAAAGTTGCCTTTTAACAAGGAGCTTGGGGGTAATAATAACATATCATGTTGTGCAGGGCCCGCTGGGAGAACAGTTATCAGAACTGAAGTGGCTACCCTGGGTAAATAAAACGATATTATTATTATTATAGGTTTTCCCGGCCAATTTCATTGTTTTGTCAATCAATTGCATATTAGAGGCATTCATTTTCGGAAAAAACGCTGATGCATCGAAATGCTGCCAGTTAAAATCGTATTCAATCATAAAAATTAACGATTGTTGTGATCGATTTCGTATTTGCGCATTCTACTTCACATAATAAGCATACACCTTTGGCAATAACTATTCAAATTCGTCTTCATTCCGTATACTCAAATTCGCACTAATTTGAATGCACAAATAATGAAATTAAATGCCTATATCCGAATTTGAATTTTGCAACCATTACTTTGTGTGCCTAAAAACGAATTTGAGAGCATGAACACGAAGTTGTTTGACTAAAGTCAGTCTGTCGCATCAAACACACAAATTTGAATACACATTAAATGAAAATGGATGATAAATGTATGAAATTGGCCGGGAAAACCTATATTATTATTATTATTATTATTATAAGATAGAGGGAAAGTATTAACATATTGATTATTACATATAGTATGTATTTAATGTAGGAACGAAATGTAAGTCTACAAGATTGTGTATTTTATATGATTACAACAAACACGAACATTAATATCAGTGATACATTGCTATTGCTGTAAAGACAATAGCATAGTGCCATAAAACTTAGTGATCAAAGTTGTTTATTTCTTATGAACAAAATGAACCCCTCACAAAAAGTAGACTTTGGGCCATGATAACTTTTTAGGTACGCTTTAGTTATTCCTGATATTCATACCATTGGAAAGATAAATTATTCCCCTTTTTATTGATATCCTACTTGTAATGATTATGTCATGCTTCAATGCACAGAATATCAGAATATGGAGAAAAGTAAAAAGTCAAATGTTGCAAAATGCATTTATCAAAGCAAAGTTCCGCAACTCGACTTTAGGCTTTGATAACTTTTGGGGTATTTTCTACTTTTTATTGAATTTTAGACGATTGTCAAGATAATTTATTCCTCTTTTCAGTGACACCTTGATTGTAACAATAGTGTTGTTCCTGCATGGACACCTGAATGTTAAGACAAGTCAGAAGTTAAATGTTGCAAATTGAATGCTTATTGTGAGTATTATTGTCTATTGCGAGCAATAACAATGCATTTCGCAACTTTTCACTTTTTACTTTGCATTATATTCGTGAGTTATGTGCATTCAAACATGATGTTACTATTGCAAATAGGGTAACAATAAAAAGAAGAATAAATAAACTTTTTAATGCTATAAAAATTGACAATGATTAAATCCCCACATTAAAATGTATCAAGGTTCAGAGTTGTGTTACGGAAATTTAAACTGAAAATCATCTTTCGCTTTGTCATGTATTCAGGTGGTATTCAGGGGTTCTGTAGACCCCGGCATGACATCACCATGACAAATTAGGTGTCAATCAAGAGAGGGATTAATAAACTTGACAATGGTATAAAATTCAATAAAAATCAGAAAATATCCCCCAAAGTTATCAGGACCTAAAGTCAAGTTGCGGAACTTCAATGTGATCACTAAAAATGCATTTTACAACATTTGACTTTTTGCTTTTCTCCATATTCTGATATTCTGTGCATTGAAGCATGACATAATCATTACAATTAGGATATCAATAAAAAGGGGAATAAATTATCTTTCCAATGGTATGAATATCAGGAATAACTAAAGCGTACCTGAAAAGTTATCATGGCCCAAAGTCGATTTGCGAAACTTTTTGTGAGGGGTTTACATTATTATCAAAATCTAAATTCATGATAGCCAACATTTCTAATTTAAACTTTTTTGTTTTTTTCAATGTCAAAATCAGGATCGATAAATAGGAAAATTTTAACGTATGAACCGTTTTCTGAAAATGGAAAATTTTGCGGAGCGTTAGTAAAGCGTCAGCTACAGAACATATCGTTAACTTGAAGTAGATTAGTGGGTGTTGCTAACACATATGAAAATTATATCATAAGCATATATGATTGATAAACCAAAAAATGTGTCATATAAAGTGTGTCTGTCATTTTATTCATTTTGATCTGTTTTGCACTTGTTTTTGGAAGTTAGCCAATGGCTTTTAAGCAAAGAGGATTTGGTCCTTTTTCATTCCCTACGACGTACATTGTAAGGGGGGGGGGTTCTAGAAGAATAGTAAATGTCAACATAGCGCAAATTCTTTTGTTCTGCTTTGAAAGGCAAGAACATTACAATAGAAAGTGCTTCATATTGATACCTGCTGAAATGGAATAGGCTAGACTCTGTCCATATAATATGGCCCTATGTTGAGTGAGAGCACCTTTACCTTATAATCCCCTAGCATGAAACTAGAAATGAGTCTTCAACAGAGGCCACAGAGCGTTTTTTTAATTGGATGGGTGGCCGAAATGGGGGGGGGGGGGACCTGAACAGGCTAAAAAATACAAATGTATGGTCATTTTTCGCACTTTTGTAGATGTTTGCTAAAAAATTGGGGCTGCAGCCCAGCGAGCCCCCGTGGCTTTGTGCCCCTCTTCAGGATTTAATTTTTATAATGATAGTAAATCAATGTGCATGTATCTCTCAGTCTCTCCCTTTCTCTCTTTCCTTCTCTCACTAAATGCCTCCCTGTCTTTCCTTCTATCTATAAATCCCTCTCTCACTTTCTTTCTCTTTCTTCCTTCTCTCTATCTCTCTCTCTCTTTCTCTCTCTCTCTTTCTCTCTTTCTCTCAGTCTCTAAATTCCTCTCTCATTTTCTTTCTCTTTCTCTCTCCTCTCTCTCTCTCTCTCTCTCTCCCTTTATCATTTTCTTTCTCTTTCTCCCCCCCCTTGTAAATTGCCAAAAGTTTTTCTTTTTATTTGTTTGTTCGCGATTACGCTAAAACTAAACAATCAGATATCAATGACGTCAGAAGCGAAGATTTCGCTGGATGATTTTGTGTTGGTCAAATGCGGCGCCCTAAATTTTCGCTGCCATATTTACACGTGAGAGTTGACACACCTATTTGGGAAGGACTCGCCGTAAATTGCTAATTTTTTGGATGAACCCAATGTTGTAAGTAATTGAACATGATATATTTTGTAGTTAAATAATTCATCTATCTTGTGTAGTAATGGGCAAAATTGTGCTCCTTTCATTGAATGAATATTTTAGTTCAGAAATGTACAAGTGATGGAATGAAGTGTGCACAGGCAAATGCATTGAAGTTATACAATGTGTACACGTAGGCAAAGGAAATTGTACTGTATCAAAATGTAAACGGGTTGACTGTGATATTTAGGTTATGAAACATAAGTTGGTTATTTGAAAGATTTTATGAGCCAGCTTTATGCTGGACAAGTGAATGATGTATGGAGGATAAAATGAGGATATTTAGTGTAATTATTCTGAAAGAAATGCAGTGTGGATTTAGCATTATTATGCACAGGGAAAATAGTGAGACAGCCTATTGAATTATTCTCAAGAGCTTAGCTGTCCACTCCTTTCCTTGTCAAGACTGATGCTGGATTTAACTGTATTTTGAGCATTTAGGGGGCCGATAAAATCTCGGCTATGGTGGGAAAGAAACCACATTTTTTAGGGGCCATTAAGGACAGGCCATTGTCTAATTGTTTTAATTCATCGCCTAGTGAAGGCTCAGTTACTGTTAGGCAATTTGGTTAATAAGGAATGGTTACAGTTTGAAAGATTACTTGGAATAGACAACCAGGAAAGAATTACACCAAAAGAAACGGTATATACTAGTATTCAAAGACATTTATTAGGAATTCACTTTCTTTTATGGTAATGTTGGAGGACATTAGATGTATGACATAATTGTAACAATACTGATGATTATTTATGTTTTACCTGCATTTATATATTTACAGTGGAGGCTAATTATATTGAGGAATTCGGGACCAAGGCGGTTGCCTAGTTGTGTAGATGCAATTATCAGACCTCATTATAAGGCGTCACCACTGTACATATATTTAGTGTGGACAATCAAGGTTTCAGAGTGTATGCTCAATCTCCTTGGTATACAAGATATTTATTATTTTGTATTGTTCTTTTATTAAATTGCAGGTAGAACCTGTCTTGATTGATACACAAAAACACGACTGGTTTCTCAATACTGGTTTGATGGGAGTCTTTCCGAACCCTGAATTTATACCGTCACTTACACCCCTCTCTCTCTCTCTCTCTCTCCCCCTCTCCCTATTCTACCCTTTTCTAGCTTTCTATCTAGCGTCCATATTTTTTTTTTCTTAATGAACTTGAAAACTAGAGAATAGCTCCTTGTTTATCTTTTTAGAAGTTTCTGTTTTAAAAAAAGGAAAAAAAAGTGCATTTAAATTTACATTTATTCAGGAATTCTAATAGATGCACACATTGATCTAAATGCTTTTTTATCTTTGTACAAGTGTTTTGATTTATGTCATTTTATTCGTCAAATTCACCTGATAAAAACAAATTAGTATACATGTACTAACAAACAAAAGATTGGTACTGCACTATTTTGTTCTTATAATTATTCATTTGGCAAAGAAAGATACAAAGAACAATACATTTCATTATACAATACAAAATAAGAAATATCAACCATTGGAACGCCTCCTGTCCTATACATTTTTGTAACCTAGAAAAGGTCTTTAATAGCATGTGACAGAAAGATATGATATATTTATCCCCTTCAACCATTACCAATAAGTTAATTATAATGTTTGTAATAATTGTGTCAAATTGGATTTATTTGTGAGAAGTATGGTGTTTAAAGCCACAGCATCCCTGTATAGCATGACCTTGAGTTCTGAACTACTTAAAAAATTTACTTTAATTTTTAATGCAATATAGTCTTAGAATATATGTCCTCTTCAGGCTCAATTTAAGTTGTAATCCTATTAATAATTGTGTCAAATTTATTGGATGCATTATCCAACTGTAATGTATTAAATTTACATTGTATATTTCTTATTTACATCATGTACATTCACTCATATAAAAAACACTTAAAGGGGAAGTTCACCCTGGAATTTTATTGGTCTTAAAAAATAAAGAAAAATAAAAGAAAAATATGAGTGAAGGTTTGGAGAAAATCGACCAAAAAATTATGAAGTTATGAATGTTCAAAGTTTTGATTTTGTGACGTCACATGCGAGCAGATCTCCTATGTGTTGTGTAGTGTAAATTCCATAAAATGTCATTTTTTTCAAAAGAAATTAATTATGTCACATGTGCGGTCGATGTACCATCAAACATATGTTTATATACATGACTATATTGAATTGACCCATTCCTTTATCAAGAACCATGACAAAAAGACAAATTTATGGAATTTACATACACATCCAATGGGAGAGCTGCTCGCACGTGACGTCACACAATCAAAACTTTAAATATTCATAACTTCGCTATTTTTTGGTCGTTTTTCTTCAAACTTTCACTAATATTTTTTTATTATTTTTCTCCATTTTTTAAGACCAATAAATTTCCAGGGTGAACTTCCCCTTTAATGCTCCAATATATAATGGTGGTATCTCATTTCATGGAAACTGCTTTGAGACGGATTTGGGACTACTTTAAGACGGTTTTGAAATTTGTCGACGTTTCATGAGTTACAGGAATCGCGGATACTTTGAGACAGATTTGGGACTACTTTGAGACAGTTTTAAAACAGCTTTGGAACAGTTTTTAGCGTCAGAAAAAAGTATTGGAGACGAAGACGTCTCTAATACTTTTTTTCTTTCGCAGAGATGATATTTTCTTTTCCATCGCGGAGACGTCTCCGCGAAGTCAGATACCACCATTAGTGAACCTTTATTGTTTGAATATATCCCAATCTTCACCTCTATTAAAGCCAGTACGAACTGACAGCCTTGTATAGCACCACCTCAAGTCCTCAACTGCTTGATTCTGCCCTGATTCCTAGCCCACAATGCAATATCATGAATAGTGTAGTCTTATAATTCAGGCTCGTTTGAAAGAAAACACATGTTTTTTACTACTCAACGAAATCACACCATGGTAATTGTGTTGGCAAGTATCAAAACACATACTTTTCCCCTCAAAACATTTTAGTTTCCCAATACAAACTAAATTGTAGGTTAATTATACACCATTTTGTTAAGTTATTTCAAAGGGTATACTTTTAAGACTAGCTATTTATAACACACAGTCAATGAGAGTGCTGCTCAGTTCGCTCTTGCTTTTACTCGCTGCTACATTGTAAACTATACACATAACATGTTCTCATCAATAATTTGAACAAAAGGATATATCTTCTATTTGTGTTTTTTTTTTAATTACTGCATAAATTCTTTATTCTGACTAGTCATACTAGGGCAACTAATTAATATAAACCTCTGGCAGTCTGTTTATATTAGAGTTTTCAATTTATACCATCAGATATTTTTTTTATATTCTAACTAGTTATACTAGGGATACAAATTAATATAAAACTTCTAGCAATCTGTTTACATTTATAGTTTTCAATTTATACCATCAGATAATTTGTTAACAAAATATTTGGGGTGGTTTGGGGGTGTAAATCACTATTTCGAGAATTTGAGGCATTTATATACACAACAAAAAAAGTAAGTCCTCCCCCCTAATCAAAATTATGTAACTTTTGAACGGGCTTGTTTTGAGCATCGCAATTTGGAGGGGGTTTTCTACACTTATTGAGTACCTTCTGTGAAAAAATGACATCGATCCCCTGAGACATGCCTGAGTGATCAACGTTTAATGGAAAAATGGACATTTTCAAAAGTCACAAGGGTCATTTTTGGGTCGGTAAAAAAAAAAACAAATTTGTAAAATTTTCTTTTTTTACCTTGTATTGAATTGTTTTGGTGGTTTTATCATCCAAAATTTGACCATCTAACACCAATCCCAATACATTTCACCTTTTTTCATGGATGAGTTACGTTCATCCCTCTAAAAATGGTAAACTCCAACAATTTTATTTAAAGAATTGCCATCAGATATTATCATCAACATCATCGACACATTTTGTGAGAACATGAGCACTATTCGTCGTGTCATGGACGAGCGAGCACACGTTTAAGGTGAGTTTTGTGACTTTTGTCATGACAAATTTGCCTTTAATGTGTGTTTATTCATGCATAACGCAACGTTTATACATGTATCTCATATTCGCACATAAGTTAGTCGATGAGTGCATTAACATAACCGCTAAATGATATTACTCAACACCTTTTTGTTTAAAAGTTCCAGCATGTTGATTTGGGGTTTGCTTTTGCCTCGAAATTGTACACAATGTCAATGGAGAGAAAATCAAAATTTCAACAAAATTTAAGTTCGACTTAATTTCATTAATAATTTTTGTTAATTCTGCTGAGAGTTTTTTCACGAAACTTGGCACATAACTTCATGGTGGTACCAACTAACAGGAACAAACGCTAAATTGAGAATTTGATGACGCACAGAGTGGGGCCAAAGCTCTGAAATTTCTTCTTATTTTGCATATTTTTTTAATATCTTCTGCTCACTGAAGCATAAAACACTGGAATTTTCGTGAAACTCCAATCAAATGAAGTATCCAAGAAGGTCTGTGACAATTATCCAAAGAAGCCAATTGAATTTTCGTCCAAAAAAGAAAAAATGGCTTTTCAAGTATCACGTGTTCATTGAAGCGTGAATTCTTCATAAAATGCCATAGCATGATTTGAAAAAAATTATTTGACCTACATATAAAAAAAATTGTTGATAAAATGATTTTCATGACACAAAAGGGAACAATACCTACCTAATAGATTTGAAAATATTCTTTTTTGTTTTTATTAAGTGTTCATTCAACCGTGAATTGATTGATATTGTTTGAAACACTCTTCCAGATTGCACATTCCGTCATAATCAATCATTTTTAAAAGTAAACATGTGGAAAAAATTGCAGTTTTTGCAAATTTTACCTGATGCTCATCCAACCGTGAAATTTAATGCAAAAGGCATTTGGTGTGTTAGAAATTAAGTGCAACAAGCCTTCTGAACATATCTTTTGTTGAAAAGTTTGAATTTGTTCCAATATTATTGAATTAAAGTTATGAAACTAACCTTGTGACTTTTGAAAAATGACATTTTTGCCTTTTGACTGTGCTTATTGAAGCAGGACTTAACAAATTTCAGTAATATTCACTAAAATTGAAGCTGATAAAATTACCTACAAGCACATGTTATAAAATTCGTAAAATTCCTCTTGGTTAAAAAGTTATACCATTGTGATTAGGGGGGGACTTACTTTTTTTGTTGTGGATACATGAAATGTTTTCTTGTGTTCCAAAATATTGCGTCCATCGCAGGCAATAAGGTTACCAGAAGGAGTGATTGTGCATTGGCTACGGTGGAGAAATCTTGTTTCTTTGTATTCCACGATGCTCCTTGCCTGGATGTCTCCATCATGTGACACTTGATCAACTGCATAGATACCACGCTCTTCATCCCTGTATGTGATGTAGAGTGTGTCTGTTAGTTTGTCAACGTGACACCGTGCATTACTCCACTCATCATGCTGTATGGTAGCCTTCTCTTCCCCGGATCTTGAGATGACAGTGAATGTCTTGTCACCTGTCTTCACAACGATATCACCTGATGACAAGGCTTGTATCTCACCCCCCACCTTCTTGTCCTGCATTGTAATAGTGCTCACTATCTTACCATCAGGAGGGTTGATGACGTAGATATTGGACTGGTAAAATCCCTGAGCAGCGAGGATCATCCCATCCTTGTCGACATCAACGTATACCACAACGCAATATGATGCATACCTTGGGATGGTGATGTCTCTAACCACCTTCCATTGTCTGTCATAGATAGTGATGTATCCATTGAGGCTGGTACCCAATCTCCAATTGCCACACACTATCAAATCACTGTCTATTTGGGCACATGATATAACAAACATGTCACTGTCTCCCTCTATGACTTTTTTTGTGTGTCCATTGCTGATGTTTGAAATGTATAAATCATGGCTCTCTCTAACATATAATTTATCAATGCTAATGAAACCGCACACCGATGGAGACTTAGGAATCGATGGCAGGGGGAATGATTTGACAAGTTCCCATTTCCCATGATACCCATCGATTCTTACAAATTGTTTCCCCCCTATTTTACCCTCGACAAACTTCACTCTCTCAACTTCGCTCTGTATTCGGGCAAGACATGCATCAATATCCTGATTAACATTCACACTTACACTCTCATCAAGTGATGTCAATACTTGAGGAGCTTCATTCACTAATGTTTTGTCATCTTGACTGATCCGTTCTATCTTTCGATCCACATTAGTAATTGTGTCGATGCTGTGCTGATTTTTACTTTTCAGATTCTCCATCTTTTTCCCTACTGTCGTATCGATTTTCTTACTCTCGGTAAGACATTTGGCCTGGGTCTCCTTTATGGTTTGCTCTTTCATTTCTGCTTCTGCTATGCATGATGCGACTCGTCTCTTCCTTTCTTCATTTTGAATTTTCTCATCCACCTCCTTGTTGATTTGTAGAATGTCCTCCTGCTTTTTGGTCTCAACACACTTGATTTTTCCCTCGAATGCCATGTTGACTTCAGCATTAACCGTCTCAAGATGGTTACTCACAAAAGTGGAACATGATTGTATTTCAGTGTTCAGTCTCTTAAAGCGTTGCAACATTTCATCCAATTCTGATTGTTTATCATCTATCTTTCTTCTCATCTCCGAGATAACATCTTCAATGTCCTGAAGTAGACATGGTTTCTGGTGATCTTTGGTTGCACATTTGTGACACAGAGGAATCTTGTGTTCTTTACAGTAAAATGAAATTGGCTCATCGTGCTTGACACATGACCATGCCCTGTCATGTCCTTTTCTTGGTTTCAGCTTGATGTCGCTATCAGATGGAAATCTCGCCGCCATGTTGAATTCCGATAGAAGATTTACCTGTATTGTTGGTAATGAATGAAATGGTATGTCTTTGAGAGAATAAGATATAGATCTACATGTACACGTAAAGACAGAGAGTAGAAAGTTATATGATGACGATTCAAATCAAAATGTAAAATCTGGGTGTGATTTATTAGGTCTAGATTTGCCTGACATGCCTTGGAAATAATTAGTCATATGTAAAATTAATCATTAAATGAAAAAACCTATATAGTTTTCCAACAAAGCCACAATAACAAATAATGCTTACGTACACATGTACACACTGTTTGAAAGTATGACTATCTTATTTAGCCACTGATTAGTTTATACAGCTAAAATATTATTACATGAAAGTAAATTTTTAACGTAAATATACAAAATATAAACACTTACAAGAAAGTTTGGAGAATTGATAAGTTGTTCTGAAGAGCTCTTCACAGTATCAACCACTATTACAATGTACTGCACATAACTTAAGTAGTTCAAGTGAAAAGGGAAGTACTGTACGTGAAAAGAACCTGTATGAATAAAACAGTTGGCAAAAACCAAAATATCTTGGGGCCCCGCCTTGCACTTTTCTAATCTTTGGTATTCCCAGCCAAGCCAGACTTATGGATGGATGCACATATAACAAAGGTGTTTATAACAAATATCTGGTATGATTTCAATGATATTCATGCTAGTACAATTATCATACTTCAATGACAAAAGTGAATTGGCACAGTATGGTGTCTGTTTACAGGCTGTGAATACAGATGAATAGAAGAAAGCAAACCCACGCAAATCGCTTGCTGAATTGTCAAAGTTTTGTCAGATGCTGATGTTTGATTTGATATATTGTATGAAGTCATAGCCCCAATACATTTCATCTGTTTCAGGACAATTATATCCCCTGGGCAAACCACCCCCCCACCCCTGGACAACTCCCCAAAGACAACTACCCCTGATGATTAACCCAGATAATTAACCCCCTTGACAATCCCCCCCCTCCCCCAACCACCCCGGTATATAACCCTATAGACAATTAACTGAAGGAAACTTAAATTCACTCAAGAAACAGTTTTCTGAATTGGAAAATTTTGAGGAGCGTCAGTCAAGCATCAGCTACAGAATATATCATTCACTTGAAGTAGATTAGTGGGTGTTGCTAACACGTATAAAAATTATATCATAAGCGTATATGGTTGATAAAACATAAATTATGTCATGTATTAAAAGTGTGTCTGTCATTTTTCATTTTGATCTGTTTTGCACTTGTTTTTGAAAGTTATCCAAAGGCTTTAACAATTGATCCATTAAAAAAGCAAATAGGACTTTGGTCCTTTTTCATTCCCTACGGCGTAAGGGGGAGGGGTTCTAGAATAGTAGATCTATTTCAAAACTAGCTAAATATCTCTTTTCGCTTTGAAAGGCAAGAACATTACAAAAGAAAATGCTTCATATTGATAGCTCCTGAAATGGAACAGGCTAGACTCTGTCCATATATGGTCTTATACTCAGTGAGAGCACCTTACCTTTTAATCCTCACGCATGTTACTGGCAAGACTTCACAGAGCTGCAGAGCGTTTTTGACAGTGGAGGGGGGACATACAGGCTAAAAATCACTATCTGTGGTAATTTTCGCACTTTTGTACACATTTGCTAAAAAAAAAGTGGGGGGGGGGCTGCAGCCCCACAGCCCCATGGCCCCTCTTCTGTATTAAATTTTCATCATGATAGTAAATGTGCATTATATCTCGTCTTCAACTCTATGATCTCTCTCCTCTCTCCTCCTCTTCTCTTTCTCTCTCTCTCCTCTTCCTCTCTCCTTCTCTCCCTAATCTCTCTCTCATTTTCTTTGAATCTCTTCCCCCTCTCTCATTCTTGTTCTCTCTGTCATATAAAGCATTGCAACCAGGTGCTTCATTACATGTAACTTTGTGTATGTGTGTGTGTGTGTGGGTGTGTGTGTGTGTGTGAACTTGAAATTCCAAAAGATTGAAATAGAAAGTTCCTTATTTACTTTTCTTTAACAAAATTTCATACTTTACAATTACTGTGTGGCACAGTGAATGCCCAAAACAAATAAAATGATAATACTAATGATAATGATACCACAAAATCTATATCATTTATTTTTTCATGAAATTTTTAAAGACAACTTGCCTACCCAAACCATCACCTTACAGATTCTATCACTCTTACTTCTATCTAAACATTTTCGCTTATTGTTTCATAGTACTGTCTCATCCCTTCCACTGTGTCACATGTAAGTTCAAATGAATACTTTAAACAAACGCATGCAATTCGTGAAAAGATTGAATAATATCCAAGTTGTTTTGTATCATTTATTGCATCAATAAATACAATATTTTCACATGTATTTATAAGATTAAGACAATTTACACCAAAATCAAGTTTTATAAAATGCAATATCAAACTAATTGTGTCAATGTCCACTGCAAGCAGGATACTGTATACTATATCAAATTATTATCTCTTTCACAATGATCAAAGACCTGAATTGTCCAACTAATATCAAATATCTATTTCTTAGTTCACTCTCACTCACATAACACTATTTGAATCAATTGAATCAATTGAATCAATAATTACAATATTTACACTTGCATTAATGAAGATAAGGACAATTTAGACCAAAAGCAAGTTAGAATTATGGAATAAAAATGTTATATCAAACGTATTTTCTACTGCAGGCAGGATATATCAAATTATATCTCCTTTCACAATATTCAAAGGATCGAATTGTCCAACTATATTGTATCAAAATGTAGTTTGTATTTCAATCATTCTAATGATAAAACACACTTTAACCCTGATAAGCCAGGTAATTAATCAACTCATTCTGCTCTTGAATCTCACCTGCAAGTTGAACAAAATTAGCAATCAAAACGTAATCTTCAGAATTATACACAGTCAATATTCATTACAGTTTTCTGGATTAATTATTCATAGCATTAATCTTTAAATTGCTCTAATTCATTTACAAAGCTTTAGTTTACTACATGTAAACATACTGAGTGAAATGGATTTTTTTTTTCAACTCTGTATGATACTTCACTCTTATATATTTCATTGGCTATTTTTCAATGAGAATGCAAGCGAATAAGAACCTAACATCTGATTTTTAGCTGTTAAAACAAAGATAACCATATATATTTTGAATACTGAGTGAAGAATCAAACAGCCAAAGAGAAAATAGGAAGATACCTGTTATATACGAACAAAAACAATGAATAGAAGATAGAAAAGGGAATAACTTCATTAAAAATTAAATATTAGTCTGAATAACTAATCACACTTGTGTTTGTCTGCACTTTTCTTCAAATAAAAATCTTTTGGGAGTGCTAAAACTAAACTAAACTAAAGATAAATTCACCCTATATCAAAGAAATGAATAAGTAAACTTTTCATATTTAAAACCTATGAAAGCATTAATTTGACTAAATCTATTTACATTATATCAAATGTTTTGATTTGATAGCTATCATCATATATTTATGTATACAAGTTAAAGTTTGATTTCTTGAAGGTAGAGGCTTGCTTGGTGGATAGGATTATTGTGACGAGTTTATGTCAACATGGTTAGTCCTGAAAGGACTTTTGGAGAGAGTACGAAGAGATAACAGAGATTACAGAAAGTAGACAACTTGATAGGTGAGATAGAGATGAAAATTATCTTCCTTGTGAACCAAGAGAAAGGCATGCGAGATGTTGTAGTAGTAGTGGAGATGTTTCGGACAGGTTGACTTGTGTGAGTTAAAGTTTTTGAAAATTAAATTATTAAAATCCAGTTTTAATCCTCTTGACCTCATAATTATGAACCCATCAGATAATTAAGAAAAGGGGGAATTGTAAATTACTGTTCATTGTTTGAGACATGGTACCGTATTAATAGTAATTTATTCAAGAAATAGTTTCTTGTATACCAAGATATTGCCTCCATCGCAGGCTATGAGGTTACCAGAAGGAGTGATGAGGCATGGGTTACGGTAGAGAGATCTTGTTGGTTTGTATTCCACGATGCTCCTTGCCTGGATGTCTCCATCATGTGACACTTGATCGACTGCATAGATATCATGCTTTGTATCACAGTATGTGATGTAGAGTGTGTCTGTCAGTTTGTCAACGTGGCACCATGCACCTATCCACTCATCATGCTGTATGGTAGCCTTCTCTCCTGATCTTGAGATGACAGTGAATTCATTGTAACGTGTCTTCACAATGATATCACCTGATGACAAGGCTTGTATGTTACCCCACACCTCCTTGCCCTGCATCGTAATAGTGTTCACTATCTTACCATCAGCAGGGTTGATGATGTAGATATTACACTGGTCGAACTGTGCAGCGAGGATCATCCCATCCTTGTCAACATCAACGTAAATGGCGGATGACCTGGGTGTATTCCTTGGGATGGAGATGTCTCTAACCACCTTCCATTGTCTGTCATAGATAGTGATGTGTCCACCCTTGTATCTTCTCCTTTTGCCACACACTATTAAGTCACTGTCTATTGGGGCACATGATGTAACCCACATGTCACTGTCTCCCTCTGTGACTTTATATGTGTATCCATTGCTGATATTTGAAAGGTATAAGTCATGATTGTTCTTATCATCTCTACCACATAATGCATCATCACTGACCAAACCACATACCACTGGAAACTTAAGAGTTGATGGAAGAGGGAATGATTTGACAAGTTTCCATGTCCCATTAAAGCCATCGATTCTTGCAAAATGTTTCCCTCCTATTTCACCCTCAACAAACTTCACTCTCTCAACTTCGCTCTGTATTCGGGCAAGACATGCATCAATATCCTGATGAACATTCACACTTACACTTTCATCAGCTGCATGTAATTATGAGGACTTCATCAACTAATTGTATTGTTCAATTTTTGTCTATCCGTTCTATCGATCTTAGTCCACATTAGTATATGTGTCTAAGCTGTGCTCGAGTTTTACTATGTCGATCCCCCATTTTTTGTCATTCTGCCGTCGTACTGATTTTTTATTACTCTCGTTAAGATGTTTTGGATTTGGTCTCCTTTAATGGTTTGCTCTTCTCTCTGCTTCGGCTATGCGTGTGTGATTCGTTTCTCTTGTCCTTTCTTCATTGAGATTTGAAATTTTCTCATCCACTCCTTGTTGATTTGAAGAATGTCTTCTGCTTTTTGGTTTCAACATGATTGATTTTGCCTCCTCGTATGGATGTTAATTCTGCATTAACATTCGAGATGGTTACTCACAAAGTAGAACATGATTGTATTTCAGCGCTCAGTCTCTTGAAGTGCTGCAAGAGTCGATCTATTCCGATTGTTTGTCAAGCTAGCTTTGTTCTCATCTCCAAGATAACAGATCTTCAATGTCCTGAAGCCGACATGGTTTATGTCCGTGATGTATGTTGCAATTTGTGACAAATAGGATTTGTGTTCTTTACAGTACTTGAATTGTCATCGTGGCTTATCACATGACCATGCCTGTCATGTCCTTTTCTTGGTTTCAGGTTGATGCTGCTATCAGATGGAAATTTTGCCGCCATTTGAATTCTGGTAGAATTTACCTGTATTGTTGGTAATTTAATGAAAAGGTATAACTTTGAGAGAATAAGATATACATGACATGTAAGACACGAGAGAAGAAAGTTATATGATGAGGATTCAAATCAAATGTAAAATTAGGTTTAATTTATTGGAATTAATCCCTAGATTTGGCCTGACATGCATTGGATTGGGATTGGTCATTTATTCTGTGTCCGTGTAAAATTAATGATAAAATGAAATCTATAGTTTTCAGAGACTTTACACTAACATACATGCATACATATACATGTAGCACACTGTTTAAAAGTATATCATATGCCTGTATTATTTAGCCAACTGATTTATACACAGCTAAATATTATGCTTTAAATATATTTTTAAGTGGAAATACAAAATGTACACTTACAAGAAAGTTTGTGAATTGACAGTTGTTCTGAGAGCTCTTCCGTATCAAACACTATTGCAATGTACTGCACACAACTTTTAGTGGTTCAAGTTAAAAGGGAAGTACTGTTTGTAAAAAGACCTGTTGCTGTACAAATAAACGTTGACAAAACAGGGCCCGCTTTTTACTTTGATATTCCCAGCCGAGCCAGACTTATGGATGGATACACATAACAAGGGTGGTTATAATAGATATATGGTATGATTTGAATGATATTCATGCTTATACATTTTCATACTCCGTAACAAAAATGAATTGGCACTGGATGGTTTCTGTTTACAGGCTGTGACAGACGAATAGGGGAAAGCACACCATTGCAATACCTTGCTGAATTGTCAAATTTGTTGACACTGATGTTTGATTATATTATTTGTATAAAATCATAGCCCAAATAATTTTCATCTGTATCAGGACATCATAACTCCTGTGCAGTCACCCCCCCCCCGACAACTGCCCCAAAGACAACTTCCCTGAATGTTTACGCCCCGCCAATTATTCCCTCCCCTCCCCAGGACAACGCCAGTCATTTACCCCAAGACAATTACCCCCTGACATTTACCCGGATGATTAACCCGGATAATTACCCCAGATAATTACCCCCTCTGACAATCCCCCCCCCACCACCACCACCTGGTATAACCTTTAACAATTACTGAAGGACAATTAGATTTCACTCATGAACAGTTTTCTGAATTGGAAAATTTTGAGGAGCGTCAGTCAAGCGTCAGCTACAGAACATATCGTTAACTTGAAGTTGATTATGTGGGTGTTGCTACACGTATACAAATTATATCATAAGCGTATATAATTGATAAACAAAAAATATGTCATGTATTAAAAGTGTGTCTGTCATTTTATTCATTTTGATCTGTTTTGCACTTGTTTTGGAAAGTTATCCATTGGCAATGGCTTTAACAATTGATCTATCAAAAAATTATATGCTTATACTCAGTGAGAGCACCTTTACCTTTTAATCCTCATGCATGTTACTGGCAATGATTTCTTCAGCAGAGCTGCAGAGCATTTTTGACCGTGGAGGGGGGGACCTGAACAGGCTAAAATCATTATCTGTGGTAATTTTTCGCACTTTTGTAACATTTGCTAAAAAAAGTGGGGGGGGGGACTGCAGCCCACGAGCCCCATGGCCTCTTTAGTATTAAATTTCATCATGATAGTAAATGTGCATTTATATCTCTGTCTCAACTTCTATGGATCTCTCTCTCTCTCTTCTCTCTCTCTCCTCTCTCCTCTCTCCTTCTTCCTAAATCTCTCTTTCATTTTCTTTGAATTCTCTTCCCTCTCTCTCATTCTTGTTCTCTCAGTCATATAAAGCATTGCAACCAGGTGCTTCATTACTTGTGTGTGTGTTTGTGTGGTGTGTGTGTTGTGAGGCGTGTGTGTGTGTGTGTGTGTTTGTGTGTGGTGTGTGTGTGTGTGTGTGTGTGTGTGTGTGAACTTGAAATTCAAAATTGAAATAGAAGGTTCCTTATTGACTTTTCTTTAAAAAAAAATTTCATAACTTTACAATGAAAAATAATACTGGTTGGCACAGGTGATGCCAAAACAAATAATAATGATAGTATAGGTTTTCCCATTCAAGTTCATCATTTCCTCACTCTATTTCATTTATGTGCATTCAAATTCACGCACCTGCCGCTTTCGTGTCGGTTGGATCATACAAATTTTCAATTCGAGCAAAGCATTTCATTTACGTGCACGCAAATTTTCGTTTCGTGTACTGAATTACATTTATCGGCACTAACATTTTTGTTCGGTGCAAATGAATTCACTATATTTTCTTTCAATTGTCAATTTCATGCCCCAATTTCCCGATTCGTTCATTCAATTTAAAACGAAACAGCGACGGGCGTGTTTTGAGGCAAAAAATTTCTTTAAAAGGAATTCTTTTTCCTACTTTGTGCACTTAATTTAATAAGAGTCTTTAATTTTCAGGAATACGACCATTTACGCACCTCAATTTTAAAGAGTGAGATTGTGGATCTCCATTTTGTGATCTTATATCATGTACAAAATTCTCAATGTTCAATCGAGTTTCTACTTTTAAATGTTTTGTATTGGATTTTTCTATCTTTAATTTTGAAATTGAACACAAAAACTAGCACTCAAAACCGGCCTACGAATGATAAAATATGAAATCGTCAGACAAGACAGTGTTTGTAATTTTCTGAATGTGCATTAATTTTGTATCATACGTAATACAGATGAATGAGACAGTTCATTACAAGAACAATAGATACTTTGTTTTTTAAAATCCCTCTGATCATTATGGTTGATAATTTCTAGCCATCAATCTCCTGGCGAGCAAGGCATCTCGGCATAAAGGCTTGTCTTGTAAACAAAAACAACAAAAAATAAATAAATAAACAAAAATGCTATTTTACACGACTGTAAAAACTTTGAAATGATAAGATTCTCACTCCGCGGAGAGGTCTCTGCGACTCGATAGATAATTTTTTTTTCCGACGCGAGGAAAAATGTCATAGTTTCAAGCATGTTCGATTTTCTGCGACTCATGAAACGGCGCTGAGACTCGGCCATACATCTCTGAGACGTCTCCGAAACGTCTCCGCAACTGTCTCAAAACTGTCTCAAAACTGTCCCAAACTAGTCTGAAATCTGTCTAATGATAAGTGAGATAACATCACAAGCTTTCACTAAAGCATCACTAAAATTTAAAATTGTATGCACTTATTTACAATTCGATTGCCTATTCGTGAATTTGTTTGAACGAAGGAAGACAAATAATGCCGAAGCCAGCTGTAAATTTAAATGAGTGCACATACATGAAATTGTATGCTCCTACATGTAATTAATTTAAGCAAAAAAAAGTGACAAAAATGACGAGATATAAGAATGAGAGGCATTTAAGGCACCATAGTCCCATATGTGCAAATTCCTGTTTGATCAATTATTCGGCACAAGAAAAGTGGATCACATAATGTTTGAACTTAAATACTTGGCTGTATTGTGAAGAGGCCTGTGTGTTGCTTTCAGGTCCTAATTTGCATTTAAAAAGGCATTTTTAAAAAAAGGCATTTAAAAATGACCAGGTATGATCCTGTAATGTACAGTCTTCTTAATTTGGAATGTTGGATGCAAGAAACATGTTGTATATCATATTTTCTGTTACATTCCTATTAAGTCAATAACCATTTCCCTTGTGTGTGTAGTGTAGATTTTCCAAAAGTCTATTAAAGCCCCAGACCGGACCGAGAAATGAAAACCCAAATTACATATAAAACGAAAGCTAATAATTTTACATAATACAACAATACCCAATTTAAGCGTTTTTATTGTCCATCTAGAAAGTATTTCATTAAAAAGATGATCGAACCTTAACCAGGCCATCCCTCCCAAATACTCGAAAAGTTACCCCTATTTTGAAGTCGCTGGTGATGACGTCAAAAAATGAGAACGGAATGCTACATGCTAAATGCTGAATGAATTTACCCTTTCATTTCATAACAAAAGAATTCTAGCACACATGGGTTCTATTGTTCTGACATAGCAATACAAACGTGTTTTGTAAAGGCGAAACCCAATCACATATCAATTCTAGTTGTAAACTTAAGGGGAAGAGGGCGCTATCACTCTACGCAAAGCGAACGCGGCCATAGACTTTTTGTAATTTGCACAGTTTTTTCACTTTGTTTTCTTGATTATGGCGAGCAACTACCTTTTCAAAGAAATGATCAACTTGAATAAGTACGCTAAGAGTCTGAATTTTTCAAAAATAGGAATAACTTATTGCAAAGGGAAAAAAAAGTCCTGTCACTTGAGTCAATTCGAAATCCTAGTAAGATCAAATTCCTGTACAATATGGCCAATTTTGCTCTCAAAATAGCTCATACGCTGTATAGTCATCTTCCTCAATTACGCATAATTATATTACATCTTAATGATCAAGCAGTTTTTAAAAGCTTGAATTCTCAGCTTTCCAAATATGGTACATTTATTTCGGTTGGTTAAAAAAAAGTCCTGTCACTTTGAACATTATCACAAACGAATCTTTACTCGATGGGTCAATATTTCCGCATATCACATGCATATCGCATTGTGGACGGCGTCTTCGCAAGATGTGACAGATCACCTATTTATATCAATAATCGTTGGATAGGAACACTCAACTATGTGAATTAAGATTCTGATTACAACTTTAGCACAATGGTGTTTAGGCTTGCCAAAATGTCTTTTTCCCCAATCTGGTCTGAAGCATCTACCCTACGAAAACTATGATAAAAGTTCAATTATTTATTTCATGTCTCATGACGATATTTCCTTCGAACGGCATCGACTGATAATTCCATTTACCGACAGGGAAGTTTTCTTAGGCGAGTTTTTGTACGTCTAAGTAATAATTGCATGCAGTTGTCAATCGGTCGCTTCCCGCCGTTATAGCGCGGGTTTTGTTGACATTAATGTAGAGCTGTTATAATTTTCTGCGCCGCTCAGATGATTTATTTCCACTTAAACCATGAATGTAATGTTGCTGTTATCCCCTCTCTCAAAATTAATGGACGCGTTCTTTATGTTAAGATTTAATGTATACGTGGTAGATTTTACATTTCATGTGGAGAGGGAATTGATAGTGTGCCTGCCGTAGCATTCCCTTAACATTCTTTGACGTTCTAGTACTCTCAATAGGGCGCTTTTCGAGTGTTTGGTGGGGCATGGCCTGGTTTGAGGTTTTCGATCTTCTTATGAATTACGTTGTGTGCAACATTGACACTTCTATTTGGCTTGTATCTCCATGTTATACGCCTAATAATAGCTATATCTAAAATACCATGTAAGTGTTGTACTCCTACCGTCCAGCGTCTTTAAAGGGAAGGTAACCCTACTATTGTTAAGTTGTACACAAATAAAACAAATTAAAGGAACGAATCAATATTAATATGAGAAAAAATGAATAAAATAATAAGAAAGCTATAAGCATTTTGAATGTTATGATCACTACAGCTATGGAGATCCTCACATTGGCAATGCCCCCAAATTGTGTCACTGCACTGTGTACATGAACAAACTTTCCCCATTTATACTTCATGTGTTTGTGTGTTTGTGTGTGTTGTATCTAGACTTTCTGAAAGTCTAATAACTCAAGCTCATATAACAGAATATACCCTATAACCTCTAAGGAGGAGTCGGGCTGAACATTTAAAAGTTTTTGTAAAGTAAAGTAAAATTTACAAGCACAACCACACAATAATTCATCAAAATCGGTATGAAAAATAAAAAGTTATGCATTTTTTTAGGTATTGAATTTTTTTCGTAAACAGTTCTTGGCATGTTCTTCTCATTGTCTCATTATGAATATTTGAATATTCAAACTGAGCAAATGGATGATTGTCACAGTCCCCTACTTCTTGTGTATTTTATTATTATGAAATCCTATTTTTCTCATTTTTTCATATATTTGCTATACAGAAAATCTTTCCCACATACTGAAATAGGTAAAAGCACTAGTACTTTTGAACATTTCCATTTACAAGGATTAATTCCTGTTTTATGTCCTTGGGTGAGATAATCTTGGATAATTGGTATTCATACAATAAAATACAAAGAAGTAGGGGGACTGAGACATCATCAGTTTGCTCATCGAAGATGGCAAAACTGTTTTCCTAAAAAAAATTCAAAAACTAAGAAATTTCATAACTTTGCTATTTTGATACGATTTGATGAAATTTTCAATGTTGTGCTTTTTAGATTTTACTTTATTTTTCTAATAATGCAAATCTCCAGCCCGGAGGAGTCCTTTAAAGGTGGTGTCATCCTTTTTCACAAATTGCGAAAACTAATGCAACTTGGCATAACTTTAGAATATGATCTACCTATACTGTCTATTCTTTAGAATATGATCTATCTTACTGTCATAGGTTTCCTAGATCAGTAATACATGTATAAACGAAAATCTGACTACCAATCTAGACCAGCTCTCCATCAACATCATTGATATTACAGCACATGCACACACAGCACACACAGCAATATACACACAGCGCATCAGCGTGCTTTATTCTCTGCGCTAACGGTCGACGGTTCGCACCGTGCGGTATATTTTTCGAGGTTCGAAAAAATAGGAATGTATTTTGATAAGCGCAATATAATGAAAAACATGCACATTTGAGCTTAATCATGTTGTGGGAAGATATAGTCATTGATATACGGTACTTCTATATCCTCTCAAAAACGAAAAATGTAATATTTTTGCCTGCAAAAGGCTGACACTACCTTTAAGTATTTTTTCACAAGTTTGGTGTTTCAATGTCCCTATAATAACTCTATAGCCCTGACACCCCTTACATCATAACCCTTAACCTAACCCTACTCCTAAATCAAACCTGGTTATAATCCCCCCCCCCCTCACTCAGGGGGTCAACCATACACGTAAGCTCCTTCCAGATTCTTCAGAGATACCCCTATCAGTCGGGGAAGCCGTGTCAAAATTACTCCCTATTACAGGCATTCGGAAGGGAAGTTGCACCAAAAATTACCCCCTATTACAGTCTTTGGAGGGCTAGCTAATAAAATTACCCCTTTTCCTAGGTTTTTGGACCATATTCAGGACCTTATTTCAGGATTTGTCTTCATAGAATTAAAATCTCCCCCTCATTAAAGGATAGGTCGGGGGAAAATGATAAAAGACCCTTATTTCAATGATTTTTCGGGGTTTTTTTCCCCGACTTGATCTCCTAAAATATACCACTTTCCCAAGGAAATCGGGGACACGCATATGTGTATGGTTGACATAATCCTAAAGTTTATGGTAAGGGTCTCTGGGTGTCAGGGTTTCTCAATATGGAAAGACCCATGATTTATTTTTATTGTTTCCAAAATTTCTCCCATCTTTAGGGGTGGAGCTCTTTACGTCTCGGACATTGCACCAGGGAGCGTTGCGGATGACAACGGTCAGCTAATGAGAGGTGATCAGATTGTATCTGTCAATGGTCTAGCGGTCAAGAATATTCCACAGGAAGCTTTAGCCACATTGCGACAGGTCAGTCAGAGAATGAAAATAATTTCTATAACTCAGTTTTTGTAAATCAGAGCAGAGATGCCAACATTACAGAATAATTAGAACATTAGAAACAGCTGAAACAGATGTATTTTTCACAAGAGAAAGAAATATATTGATTTGGATGCATCCCAAAATTGAATACTTGTTTTCTCTCATGAGAAGTCATTTGGTTCAGCTGTTTTGACTCTTGCATGATTTGCGTTCTAATTTCTAATGTTCTAATTATTCTGTAGTGTTGGCTTCTTTGTCAGATTGGTACAATGTTTGAGTCGTGCATACAAGATATTGTATTGGGCCTTTGCTAACATATATTTACAATGTATGTTCATGTGTTCTTTGCAGTAGTGGAATATCATTTATGTTCTGTAACTGCCTTCTGAAATAACAAAAAAATTAGAATAAATATTTATAAACAATGTAGAGTATCCTTTTAGAATAGTGTTCACAAACCAAAAAAGAGTGAAAAAATATACTGAAGCTGAAAGTGATATGATAAAGATGAATGTACATGTATTTGTGGAGTGTGTTTACATTTGATATACTTTTGCTGCCACTATATGTATGCGATGGTAGCCCTACACAAAAATGTATCTTATCGATAGCATGCTTCAATTACAAACAAATTTAACATCTGTTGTTTTACGATCTGTTGCGATAGTTACGAACCAATATTCGTCTTTCTAGGAAATTAAGTATTGAGGTTATATGTCAATTGGCAGCTTAGAATGTTTGTAATACGAGCTGGTTTTGCAAATTCAAATTTATCATATATTTAATAGTTTGTGTTCAGTTATTATGCAATGTAAAAGGTTTTATAGGTCTTCTAACTACAGTTATATTCATAGAGGTACAATTTAAAAATTCATATTTTAATGCTAAAAGTACAGTGTGCTTACAAAGTCCAAAAATGTATGAATATATATTTACCTTTGTGACCTTTGACCTACAGAATGCAGAAGGTGATGTAAATCTAAAGATTGCTCGTCAGAAGGACGGTGGAGGATCTCGTCTGAGCATGGGCTCGTTTGAGACCGTCGTCACCGCTCAGCCCGTCTCAGTAGAACTATCCCCAAGCCCAGGTAGACATGCAACGATGATGATGATGATGATGATGATGATAATGATGATGAAAAATATGACGTTAACGAATATGATGGTGGTGATGATGATGATGACGAGGATGATGATGGTGATGATAGTGATGGAGATGATGATGATGATGAGGAGGAGGAAAATGATGATGATGATAATCATTATCATCACCATTTTCTTTATTATTGTCATCATCATCATCTTCATCATAATGATGATGATTATGATGTTAACGATGATGATGTTCAGAATGCTAATGATCATGATGTTAATAATAATGATAATAATAATATATATGATTTGTAATGCGCCAAATCCACTCTGTGGAGTGCTCAAGGCGCAATGACCGAATGATTCAAATATTGGTGGTAATGTTTTATGATGGGGAAGAGAAATATGTTAAGTATAGCAGGGTTTGTATTAAACCAAATTACTTGCATTGTTAGTTAATAAGTCCTTCATTCTTTTTCTTTTTTCTTTCTTTGCTTATGGTAGGTGGTGCTGAGGCCAAACGAGCAGATTTCACTCAGTCTCAAGAATCATTTGGATCCAGCACCGAGATGATCTCTGAAGAAGAAACTTCATCCAGGTAAAAATATTTCTAGGCTTCTCTGATTGTTAAAGGGAAAGTTCACCCTGAAATTAAATTGAATATAAGAACAACTCAAGTCCATGACTGTTCATTTCAAGTAAATCAGGAAAAACTTATCATTTTTTGTGTGTTTTGTATGGGATAGTCCTATTTGGATAGTTTTTCATCCAATTTTCTGGCCCATCCCCTATCCTATTGATCAATTGACCAACTGAACCTTACCCAAAAGAGAGAGATTTGGCTCGGAACAGGCCTCTGGTTGAACATGCTAACTTGTTTGTATTCCAGTAGAATATGCATAATGAACTAATATTGTTCAATGTTACTGGATGAATCATACATTAATAGATTAAAAATTCTTCTACCCTTCGTTAGTAGGAGGATTATTCAAGTACTTCCAAACACTATTGATTATACTCGAATTATTCATTCCTTTAAAAACATAGTGAGTTTTTATATTTACAAATCAATAGTTTTTTTGTTTTTTATCTCACTCAGTACTAAATCAATTCCATGAAAGCTAATTATTCCCATTACTTGCGTTCCTATATAGCATTACATACTGCCTTTTGCTTTAAAGTATATCGAAGGATATCTCCTTATGCCTCTTAGAAAATGGTATAACCTCAGCATTCCATATTCTGTGTTTTGAGTCTATCTATTGTTGTATAAGCCAATATTTCACATTACAGATATTTTTATGCTTTTTGACTAGGCGAGAAAATTCATGAGACCTTCATTACATGATGTTTGGTGACATCTTCATTTCTATCTTAAAGTAGCCATACATTGATATGTGTATTTTTGCAAGGTCTGACGTGTGAAATTGCAAAAATAAAAAGCCACTGCGAAAATGACTTCTTCTGCAGAAATTGATTTATTGTTGGTGATCTCCCATTTTCATCAAATCTATCTCTTCTAAGCGGGTATAGTTGTACTTCTTCTTATTATGTAAATTGTCTTTTTAAAGCAAGAGGATTTATTTATGGTATCATGATGTTTATTCTTCCCTTATGGCTCTTTCTTAATTTAATTTGTTTGAGGGACGGGTCCAGGATATTCATTATAACTCATGATCATTTTCATAGGACAAACTTTACTTGGTTTACCATAATAGATTTCCATATTTTAAAGTATATCATTTAGTGTGAAACTTGTGCGACAGAATACCATTGAGAGTATTTTATTAAGAAATGTTCACTTATGTAAAATACTTGTTCTTTTTGAAGATTTATTTGAGATCAATATCGCCCTGCCATGTCTTGAAATAACGATTGTATTCATTACTTTTTAACATTGTACTGTAGACGCTAACCAAAGCATGTTAAATGCAAAAATATATATTTGACCAGTGTATTATGTAATATATCTTTAGTAAAATCGTAACTTTTTATTAACTCTACAGTGTTTGCACTGGTGTTGGTAACATTAAAATGCATTTTTAATAAACATATTTGTAGATTACATTATTGTATAATCCTTTAATTCATTTTGTAATAATCCTTGATTCACATAAAGTGCCTTGAATGAGCTTACTACTATAATGATGTAGACATCACATATATTTTTATGCATTTTAGTTTGAAATGGTTCACATGTTATTATTGTATCATGCAAATAAAAGCAAAGTACTTATTAGCAATTCCTTTTTTTC
>CALNVZ010000381.1:608009-630939 GCA_940671915.1 Paracentrotus lividus | reverse complement strand
AACTTTACCCCCTCATGGTCGATACTTGATGACCCTATACCCCCCCCCAACAGATAAAAAAAATAAATAAATAGATAAAAATGAAAATAAATAAAAAAGAAAGCCTACCCCCCACCCCCTTTCTCTTTCTTCTTTTTTTTTTTTTTTTTTTTTGCTTTGCTCTTACCCTGGTGTGCGAGGATAAAAAAATTGGGCGTTACCATATATCTAAAATTCCAATTTGCCCCCCACCCCTCATGAAATCCTGGAATTTGCCCTGATATATGTACAGTACATCGGTGGATGATAGACAAGTGTCTTTGCCAAAGAATTGATGTACCCTTTGAATCGACAGTCCACATCTCTTCCTACAGATATCTCAAATGTTTAACACTCCATCATATCTTCTTATAGTATGCTGGTTTAGTTGTTGATAAGTTATGTGAAGTGGTAGGAGGTAGGTTAGGGTGTTTAGGTGTGAGTGTGGTATACTTTGAGTATTTGTTTGATAGCTTTGTAGAGAGGGCTAGTTAAGGTTAGAGTGTGAGGTGTTGGGTACTTACTTCTGAAGTATGTTGTTTTGATGTTATGTAGGGAGATGGTGTAGAGTGTTAGGGTGTGAGGTGTTGTCATTCTGAGTTCAATGTTGATTGTATTCGATACCTATGTTGTCCTTGCTCTATGTGTGCTGTGCTGAGTGTTAGCTGTGGTAAAGTGACTAAGTAAGCCTTATGAGTGAGACGAGTGACGTACCAGGACTGATTTGGTTCAGTTGAATAGTTTGCCTTTATGAGTGTTACGGAAGAGCCATCGATGGTCAGTGGGGGTTACTATCAGGTCCATAAGTCCCAGCGATGGACAAGCCTGCCGATCTACATCAAAAGATCAGTAATGCGTTGGTTTACAACGCAGAGTATGCTGCTATAGCAACTATATATAGAACCAAGTATATTAGTGTTATCGCGAGATACTCGGTGGACTGTATAACATGTCAGATTATAGATTGATTGTTAAGTCTAGTTGATGAGAGATTGCGCCAATTTGGGATACTACAGACACAACTATATCTAGTCTTGTCGATGATGTCCTAGAATGTGGATAGGAATGTCATCTATTCTGAGTAGGTAGTGTGTTAGTTGTACTGTCATGTGCATATGTGACAGGAACTGAGAATTTTAGCGTGAATAAGGGGTAAAATAGCGATGACCGGTGCTAGTTGCGTGCAATAAAATCTCTGATTTAATATTCTCGAATGTGAGGTATGATTGTTAATCTTTTCTGTGTGTTTGTCGGTGATATAGTTCTCGCCTCTTTATTCGCATCTTAATATAGAATGGTGATGTTGTCAACTGTGCATTTCTAGAGTGATGATAGAGCGCTGTTTGACTCAGGTGTTGATTTTCATAGGTAGATGTGGAGAATATGTTTTGTGCTAATATATTTATAATTAAGTTGATTTACATTCCGAATTTTCGTGTATTAATCATTATATATTGTATCAATTTACTGTATCTGTAATGATAAATATTAATTTATTTTTTATATTTTAAGTTAATCTGGTATCTTATTAACATTCATAAGTTTACTGTGCTATGCTAACAGCGATAGGCCTCTGGTGAAATAGCAACTATTAGTTTAGCAATATTCCTAGTAGAATATGCATAATGGAACTAAATATTGTTCAATGTTATACTAGTTGATGAATCATACATTATCATAGATAATAATTCTTCTAACCCTACGTTAGTAGGAGATTTTCAAATACTTCCAAACACTATTGATTATACTCAATATTCATTCCTTTAAAAACAAGTGAGTTTTATATTTACAATCAATAGTTTTTTTGTTTTTAATATCTCACATCAGTACTAAATCAACTTCCATGAAAGCTATTATTCCCATTACTTGCGTTCCTATATAGCATTACCATACTGCCTTTTGCTTTAAAGTATATCGAAGGATATCTCCTTTATGCCTCTTAGAAAATGGTATAACCTCAGCATTCCATATTCTGTGTTTTAGCATCTATTGTTGATAAGCCAATATTTTCACATACAGATATTTTTATGCTTTTTGTTTCTACTCTTGTCAATTGTGTTGTCGTTGTAAGGTAATTTGTAGATGATGATTTTGATGATAATGGTGTTGATGATAATGATGATGATGGTGATGATGGTGGTGGTAGTGGTGATGGAGATGGTGATGAGATTGATGATGGTGATGGAGATGGTGGTGATGATGGTAGTGATGGAGATGATGATGGTGATAATGATTGTGATGATAAAGATGGTGATGGTGATGGTGGTGGTGATGATGTTGATGATTATGTGATGATGATGATGATGATGGTGAAGAAAATGGTGGTGATGATGGTGAGGATGATGATGATGATGGTGATGATGATGGTGGTGATGGTGTTGATGATTATGGTGATGATGATGATGATGATGGTGAAGACAATGGTGGTAATGATGGTGAGGATGATGATGATGATGTTGATGGGTGATGTTGGTGGTGGTGATGATAATGGTGTTGATGATGATAATGATAATGATGATGGTGATGATGGTAATGATGGATGTGATGATGAAGGTGGTGAGGGTGATATGGTGTTGATGGTGATGATGATGGTGATGATGATGGTGGTGGTGATGGTGATGATGATGATGGTGAGGATAATGGTGATGATGATGGTGAGGATGATTGTGATGGTGATGGGTGATGTTGATGGTGGTGGTGATGATAATGGTGTTGTAGATGGTGATAATGATGATGATTATGGTGATGATGATGAAGATGATGATGAAGAGGGTGATTATGATGATGATAGGTTAATGATGGCGTTGATTATGATGATGAAGATGGTTGATGATGATGACGATATAAATGGTGATAATGGTGATGTTGGAGGTGATGATGATGAGCATGATTATGGTGATGGTGATAATGGTGCTGGTGTTGATAACGTTGATATAATGGTGGTAATAACAATTACTGATAGTGATGTTGAAGAGGGGAATGATATGTTGATGATATGTTTGGGGCTGTGTTGTTTGGGGTTGTGGTGGTGGTGATCGGGGTGATGGTGGTGATTCAGCACTCTGATATAAGGTTTAATTCTGCAATCGAGGCACCATTCCGTGTTTCTGTCAGGAATATCCTGCTTATTAGTTAGGGTCATAGATTATAGATCGTTAATCCCAACAAAATATTCAAATCATTCTTTCTTAGATTTACTTTCTTAGATTGTATAGACGAACAAAGACTATAGATGGGTGAATATCACATCTGAATTCCTTTTCACCATAATCATAGAACATGGAACATTGAGTACAAAAAGGAAATTTTGCGAGTCCAGTGGCGGATCCAGGCGGGGTCGCAGGGGACCCCCCCCCCCCCCCCCCCATAATTTGAAAAGGCCGCTCATTGCCTGTTGTTGATATGGGCAGTTCCAAGCAAAACAGGACATGACCCCCAAAATTTCAAATTCATGGTTCCATGACGAATTTGGTATCATATGAGAGCTAAAAGTCCAAATTTTCAATGTATGTGGATGGTTTGGCCTTTTTAGGGCATTTTGGGTTTAAAAATGGCATTAATATTCAATTCTATTAAAATTGTCAAATTTGCATCTTTTTTATTAAAATTTCATGAAAGATAAATGTACCTAGAAAATGAAAATCTACTTTGATTATATTCTATTATGAAAGTAGGATATATCAAAAGTAAAGTTTTAACACAATATTTTGCTTTGCGATCTTTGTTTCACATCAGTGAGCACAAACATGAAGTTACCTTAAAATGTCACTCCGTAACCACAAAAAGACATATTTTTGAAATATTTTTAGAGTAATTGGGTTTAATGCAACAAAAATTTATTTACAAATCTGGAACACCCATACCTATCAATTACATACACTTTTTATATTTGAATAGATTTTGTTTGAGAAATATGGCTTCATAAAAATGTGTCACTCCGTAACCATTATGGTTACGGAGTGACATCCCATTGAATTGCATGTACAATGTATTTGATCAAAGCTCACTCTACACTAAAAAATTTTAAGTTTAGAATTCTTTTTGTGAAGTGCCCAAGAGAGACATTGAGGTGTCATGCTGTGAGGGTATGAGATCATAATTATGCAAATGAGCCCTTTGTCAGCAATTATAGGTGCACAACTACATGTAGGGCATTTATGTGAGGTCTGATATGAGCTCCTTTGAGGACTTTGTAGCAAATTATTTTGGAAAGAACTGGATGAGGCTGTGAACCCAATCAATTGGTTATGTGTATGATGTACAATATATATAGTTTAAATAGTAGTTCAAAGAAGACACTGACCTGTACATATGCATAAAAGTAAAACAATGGGTTTGAAAATTACCCTACCTAGTGCTGTAATGTAAAGCACAACAGAATTGAAATTGCTCAACAAATGAACAGGAATAAGCATTTTTTAGGGGAAAGAGGGATTAAATTTAGCTTAAATTAGCATAGTTTATTTTCTAGTAATTTCAAAATTTTACGTAGAAATATAGTGAAAATCATGGAGCTTTACCAGATTAGAAAAAAAAAATCTGTCAAAAAAAAAAAAAAAAATTTTGTTTGAGAATTTTGAAAAATTTGCATAAATTAGCAAACTTAATGAGTTTCAAAATTCTGTGTAATTTTTTTGTATCCACCACCTATTGTTATCATAAAAAGCAAATGGAATTGAAGATCATCGAAAAATGAAGGAGAAGAAGCATTTATTGTTATTTTTGAAAAAAATTTGCATAAGTTAGCATCCAAAAATTTTGAATTTTGGTAAACCTCATGTAGCTCCACTACAGTAGTTGGAACCCCCGCCCCCCCCCCCAAAAAAAAAAAAAAAAAAATCGTTGACAAATAAAGAAGATCCATTATTGTGAATCTTAAAACATGCGCATAAATTAGCATACATAATGAGTTTCAAAGTTCTGTGTAGAAGTTTTGAATCCCCACCAGGACTATCATATAGAGCAAACAGAATTTAAATTGAAACAATCAAGTGTTTTTTTTTTATTTAGCAAGGCAGACTAGTCTTTTTACATTGCCATTGTGTGGATGATTCAGAGGTCACTCCGTAACCGTCACTCCGTAACCAGATATGGGTTTAAGTTTTAAGTCATAATTACAAAAATATTCAACAATTTTCTTATGCAAGGCAGCATATAATACCTAATATAACATAGAATCCATCAATTACTTAAAATTGTGATTGCCATTTTAAGTTCACAGAGTTTAAGTAAAATGTTTTTTGCTCAAATATGCATGTCCATTTTGCGTCACTCCGTAACCATGATTATGAATATTCATATCTCATTAATTATGCAGATCACTACAACAAACTTAATCATTTTGAAAAGAGGGTGCCATCAGCTATTGTCATGAACCATTTCCTTTGTAAATAAAAATTAAAGTATGGATGATAAATTTGTTTGAATGTTGAAATGTTGCTTCTGAATGTCACTCCGTTACCTTGGAACTGCCCATATAGAAAAATTCGGCGGCGGCGCCCCTCCCCCCTATCTTGAAATCCTGGATCCGCCACTGAAGTCCAAGTAATTTGTAGGCCTACTAGTGTCATATATTTTTTCAATAAGAAATCAAAATGGGAAACCCATCAAATCACCGTCGATAGGCCTAATTAGCCCTAATTGCTGCGGCATGTATACAGATGCTATCTCACTTCACGGAGACGTCTCAACTCAGAGATGTCTCCGATAACCTTTTTTGTTTGTCCGTCGCAGAGAAGTATCTGATAAAACATGAAACGGATAGAATAAAGATATTTAGGGGAGACTCCGGTTAGTTGAGCCACTTTTTACTCAAGGTCACCTGGTGCCCATGGGTAAAGTTTTTAGGCTGTTGAGGATTGGGATTGAAATAGTGGTATGTTAGGCAAATTATAAAAGGTATATCCCGAAATTAGCACTTTCGGTTTTGGAGCCTCGGGCAATTAAAAAAAAAAGTGTCAAGTGGCTCAACTAACACCAACACGCAGATAAATTGAGCCAAGGCGTTGGGTTAGTTGAGCCATGCGGCATAAATCAATTCTGGGGTACTGACTCGGGTCTCCCCCATCCCAAAAGACACACATAAACACACACCCACACCCTCACATACACCAACTCACACGCATGCACGCACACATACGGGTTACTTTTTGGTGCATATAATTTTTTTTCCTATTTTCGGAGGTACGTCCTTCATAAATAGTCTTGGGGCATGACATATGCTTTTCCTGTTTAATAATGATAACAAAATACAAAACCCCAAAATATTCTTTTCAAAATTTTTTAACCCATGTGCCTACTATAGGCATATGCTCAACTTACCCCATCAACAACGCGGCTCAACTAACCCCATACCTTATTTTTTTATTTTTATTTTTTACTAATTGGAGTGGAAAGTGAAATGCTTACTAGACACAAATCTAATGATATGGTTAAATTCATTTACAATGATACTCCTTTCAACTGTAATATGATAGTCCTTTAAATCTTTAGGGTGTCAAAAGTATGAGCACACATGTCACAAAGAATTTGACCAGCAAAAATCAAATTTTGTTGATTATAAGCTTGTATAGTCTGCACCCATGTATCAAATTTGGTCCATCTATCATTATGTAACAAGAGATGAAAGCATTATAAATTTAAAAATGGTCTTGACCTATTTAGAGGGGGTGGCTCAACTAACCCACTGGCTTAACTAACCTGAGCCTCCCCTACTGATTGATCCAAACAAGAAGATAAAAATACCGGCTCAGCATTTATTCCAGAATTAGGAATCTCGAAAAGTTCAAGTATAGAATATAAGTGAGCTGACAAGTATATGGCATTAGAATGGAATATCTGTCATATCTTTGCTAGATTCTGCGCTACAATTCATCTATGAAAGTAATCATATAAGAAATTAGGCTTTTTGAGTCGATATTAGACAGGCCTAGACATTTATATTCGAATGGATACCTTCTCGTTGTGGGCTATATATACATGGTATCACAGTCGCGTGATAAACTCGCAAAAAAAAAAAAAAAAAAAAAAAAAAAAAAAAAAAAAAAAAAAAAAAAAAAAAAGAAGATCATTGAAAGAAAAAGCTAGAAAACATTGAATTGGAAATCCCCTTTAGGCCTATAAATTAAAAAAAAAGGAAGTAATTATTTGTCTTCTGTCTATATCGAGAAAATAATGGCAATTAACTACGTACAATTAACGGGAAGTTTCACTTTCAGAAACAACTGAACATTTCATTTTGCATTGCAAAAAGTATGAAAGAGAAAGAAGGCTTATGAAAAGACGTTAAAAATATGATATTTTGAACTTGAAAAAAATATTTGGGAATTCATCTCATAATCATTCTGAACTAGCAACGAAAAATGATGGAATAATTTATACTAATAAAAAAAAAATTGAAAAACTACGATAACTTAATTAACATGCACTTTTAATATTTATTAACCTAACTGTTAGCACTTTGCTGAGAGAGACAGGTGAGCCATTTCAGAGCTCAAAATCGGATGAAGTCAGGAAAAACAAACCAATATTGAAAGACCTATACCTAGCCCTCGATCTGAGAGCAGATACATGTAATCTAAAAAAGTTATTGAAGAGCTCGAGCGCCAACAACAAGGGCCCGGTTTATTTAAATTAATGGACAAATTATCGACTTTGAAATATACAACTACGGCCAGGAATACAGGCATATATTCCAGGTATGTGTTGCAATGAGGCGTGTAATTACAGTAATTACACATGTAATACGTGAGTAGAATGACAAATAATTTGAGATATTTTGTTAGAGAGAAAATTAAAATGAGAGATGACGAGAGAGATTAGATTCTAACATGTTACGGTAGATCGATACCGAAATAATATCGAGTGTGTGGGACTGTTAGTGTTGAAATATGAAAGTGAAAAGTAAGTACAGATTACATGTAGATGAAGTAGCCATATTTTGCATACGTTAATTCTTTCCATTCCTGAAGAATTTGGCTTTTGATTTGCTCATTTTATATTTGCATTCATTTAATATTGTGCATTGCAGAGAATTTTGGCCTAGATCTACCCCTTCTAACCTGCATGCTAATTAATATTGCTACATAGGATGGGGGGTCCGTTGTCCGGACACTAGTTTAAGCAGATAAAAACATCATCTTTTGCTCTCGATTTTCTCAAAATTTGTGCAGTAAATAGTAAAAATATTTGTGAATATTTGTGCTTTGTTATTGTCTGATATTATTTTCAATCGATTAATGAAATATTGATCACAAAGCTCCTAAAATTGTCGTCTTTGTCCGGACAAACAACCCGTCCGTACATGGGCAGTTCCAAGGTAACGCGGAGTGACATTCAGAGGCAACATTTCAGCATTCAAACACATTTATCATCCATACTTTAATCTTTATTTACAAAGAAATGGTTCATGACAATAGCTGATGGTACCCTCTTTTCAAAATGATAACATTTGTTATAGTGATCTGCATAATTAATGAGATATGAATATTCATAATCATGGTTACGGAGTGACGCAAAATGGACATGCATATTTGAGCAAAAAACATTTTGCTTAAACTCTGTGAACTTTAAATGGCTATCATAATTTTGAGTAATTGATTGGATTCTATGTTATACTAGGTATCATATGCTGCCTTGCAGGAGAAAATTGGTTGAATATTTTGTTAATTACGACTTAAAACTTGAACCCATGTCCGGTTACGGAGTGACGGTTACGGAGTGACCTCTGAATCATCCACACAATGGGAATGTAAATGGACTATGTTTCCCTTTCTAAATAAAAAAAACACTCTTGATTGTTTCAATTTTAATTCTGCTTGCTCTGTATGATAGCTCAGGGTGGGGGATTCAAAACTTCTACACAGAATTTTGAAACTCATTAAGTATGCTAATTTATGCGCATTTTTCAAAATTCACAAATAATGGATTTTCTTTATTTGTCGACCGATTTTGATTTTGTTTGTTTTTTTTTCCATCTAGTAGAGCTACATGAGGTTTACCAAACTTCTACACAGAATTTTGGAATTTTATTTGAAAATTGTCTACATTATATATGCTAATTTATGCAAAATTCTTAAAAAATAGCAATAAATGCTTCTTCTCCTTTCTTTGTCGATCATTTTCAATTCCATTTGCTTTATATGATAGCACTAGGTGGGAGATGCAAAAATTTTACACAGAATTTTGAAACTCATTAAGTATGCTAATTTATGCAATTTTTTCAAAATCCGCAAATAATTTTTTTAAAAAATCTTTTGACAGATTTTTTTTCCTAATCTGGTAAAGCTCCATGATGTTCACTAAATTTCTACATAGAATTTTAAAATTGTGACTAGAAAATAATCTATGCTGATTTATGCTAATTTTTTTTTTAATGCTTCTTGATGAATTTCAATTCTGTCATGCTTTATTATGATAGCACAAGGTAGGGTAATTTTCAAACCCATTATCTTACTTTTATTTATATGTACAGGTCAGTGTCTTCTTTAATCTACTATTTAAACTTACTTAAATTGTATACATGTAACCAAATGATTGAGTTCACAGCCTCATCCACTTTCTTCCAAAATAATCTGCTGCAAAGTCCTTAAAGGAGCTCATATCAGACCTCACACAAATGCCTGAGTTGTGCAATTAATTGCTGACAAAGGGCTCATTTGCATATTTATGATCTCATATCCTCAAAGCATGACACCCGATGTCTTTCTTGGGCACTTCACTAAAAGAATTCTGAATTTAAAAAGTTCTAGTGTAGAGTGAGCTTTGATCAAATTGTACATGTACATTGTACATGCAATGCAATGGGATGTCACTCCGTAGCCATAATGGTTACGGAGTGACACATTTTATGAGGCCGTATTTCTCAAACAAAATCCATTCAAATATGAAAAGTTTATGTAATTGATAGGTATGGGTGTTCCAGATTTGCAAATAAAATTTTGTTGCATTTAACCCAATTATTCTAAAAATATTTGTTAAATATGTGTTTTTGTGGTTACGGAGTGACATTTCGAGGAAACTTCATGTTTGTGCTCACTGATGTGAAACAGAGATCGCGAAGCAAAATATTATGTGAAAACTTTATTTTTTATATACATGTATCCTGCTTTCATAATAAAATATGATCAAAGTATATTTTCATTTTCTACATGTGTAGGTACATTTCTCTTACATGAAATTTAAATAAAAAAAGATATAAATTTGACAATTTTAGTAATATTGAATATTAATGCCATTTTTAATCCAAAAATGCCCTTAAAACGTTAAACCATGCACAGATATTGAAAATTTGGACTTTTAGCTGTCATATGATACCAAATTTGTCATGGAACTATGAATTTGAAATTTGGGGGGTCATGTCCTGTTTTGCTTGGAACTGCCCACATACAACAACCGGGTATACCCACCTGGCGCTATGGCCATCCCTAGTCGCTTTGCGACAGGAACTGGTCAGTCTAGCCATCCCCCATCATCCATCCCTTTCCAAGTTCCCACTCTCCTCTTGTATTGAATGATGTTCTTTCAGATAATGAAATATCAGCTCTTTTTCTATATTATCATAATGCCGATTTGCTACCTGGCAATATTTACGTTAATTGGGTCTTTCCATATATCGGATTAGAGTCTAGGCCTAGATCTAAATGGTTTTTTTCTGAAGTTTTAGTTTATATCTAATTTCAATATTAATTGATAATTATGTTCTCGATATCAGTAGAATTCAAAGTTATTTCTTTTTTTTTTTAATTCAGTTTATTTATTTATTTATTTTTTTTTTTGCAACATATATCATTAAATACCCTCAATCATGGTAAACAATCAATGCTGACACAATTTTTTTCTTCATTCATTCATTCCTTTATTTCCACATTCACAACATATCACAAACAATTTTTTTCATCTTTGTTTTATTTTACATAAATGTGGCGGGAATGTAAAATGCAAAAATTAAACTTGTTGAGAATAATCCCTTAGCATCTAATAAGAAAGTCAGTCAATTAAAGTATTATGTTCGATAGTTACACGGAGATATTATGAAAATGTCAGTATTTTACACATTTAATGTAATGGAGTCATAAGTAGTATTCTACCCTAGGGATTTTTGAAAACAAATGTCGATTGAACAGATGTGGTACAAGCTATCTTCTACTTGTAAATGAATATTGAATTTTCAATGATATCTACATTCACATAGAGCATGTTTTTTTTTTTTTGTTGGTCATTTCTTGAAACAATGTTATGGGGTAAGACTGACCTATTTTGCAACTTTTCCCCAGGTAGGTGTTGAGAAAATTTTTCAGCCTTCGGCCACGATGAAATTTCAAACGTACTTTATAAAGGGATAGGGTCAGGTCATCCTATTGGTTCGAGAGAATTGACAAGCAAAAAAAAAAAAAATGTTTATTAAATACTAAATTGTGCATTGATATTTTTTATGGGGACGACAATTTCACAATATCAATTTCATTTTCTCTTGTTTTCAGCATGTTTTGCCATACTTTGAGCATGCGCATTAGTGCAGAGTTTTTCTTTTCAGTGTAATATGTGATAAGAGGTTTGTTATACAAGAAATTTAATTGAAATTAGTTCCCCAAACTTTTGCTGCAAATTTATCTGAATGTTTGTTATTCCATACAGGTACATTAGGTTCATGATATTCACGGTTTTGTTATTTTCTAAAATAATGGAATAGGCCTAAGGCTTGATAAAGCGAAGGTTCATTATTCAAACATTGATGTAGGATTTGTTAATAAAAGATTAAATAGTTTGCTAATATGAAAAGGAAATAGAATAGTGTTTGGGTTAATTCTTTTTTTTTTTTTTTCATTTATAAAACCTTTCATTCTGAGATAATCCTGTTTCAAATAATGTGTCACTTTAATTTGATTGATTCCTAAATTCAGTAAATTTCCATATGGAGTCTGTGATTGTGTTTTTTTGTTTTTTGTTTTTTTTACCTTTACCTTTACCTTTACCTTTACCGAATACACGTATTCGGGTGGATTCGTGATCATTCTGTTCTTCCTCCCCGAATGAGCGAAAATTCGGGAGGGATTCTAGAACATTCGTGGAGGGATTCGGCTCGTTTTGAATTGTTCAAAACCAGCCGAATACACTCGACTCCAAACTACTCCCAAGTTGAGCACCAACAAATTTCATTTGGACCACATTTGGGATGTATTTGTCTGGAATTCAGTTGGATTCGGGGAGGCATTTGGGCAGTTCTGGAGAGATTTGAACCTATTCGTATCATTAGGGGAGTATATGGCATGAATCCTCTAGCCTCAGTTTCATTCCGGCCATATTCAGGTCCGATTTGGGCCGAATTGGGATGATTCTGGAGCATGTTCGGGAAATTCAATATCGTATTCGGCGCATTCGGCCATATTCGTCCCGATTTGGGTCTTAATTTGGCTCTATTCGTTTGTAATCGGTGCATTCGGACCACATTCAGGACCTACATGTATTTGTCTCTGATTCAGGGAGCCCCCCGAATCAGAGACGAATAGGCCTCGAATCCATCCGATTCAGGCAATATTCGGGCAGAAACGGTCCAAATTTATTCGGGAGAATTCGGTTATGGTGTAACCCTGGCTTTAAGGACTTGTACTAACTTTCCTTGACAATGACATGTAATGTACAATGGATGTTTTACAGTATGCAAGCATTGTTTAGGATTCTAGCTCTAGGTCTATGTATGTCTCTACAAAAAAAAAAAACAGTATATACATTGTACCTGTACTTGGTCAAAGTAAACAATATGGTAAAAGTATACATTTAACAATTATTGTTAAAGTAAACAAATTAATGAAACAGTATATACCTGTACATATATGGTTGATCTAAACAATATGGTAAAAGTAAACATTATACAACTGTCAAAGTAAACAATTTATGAAACATATATGGTTCAAGTAAACAATATGGTAAAAGTAAACAATATAGAATTGTCAAAGTAAACAATTTATGAAACAGTATACCTGTACATAGATGGTTGAACTAAACAATATGGTAAAAGTGAACAATATACAGTGGTCTAAGTAAACAATTCATGAAATATTACATGCAACATTTTAAAGTTGTAACATATGTTACTACATGTACATGTATTTCATTCTTTTGACACCTAACAATGTGAAAGAGCCACGTTTAGTTGAGAGTTTTGAATTTAAATTTAAAAATTGAATTATACAGATCAGAGTAAATAGACATTGGATGCCAGCAGCAAAATAAACAGCTCCTATTAACTCTATATTTATTGTCAGTGAGATTTGATAAAAGAAAGCCCACAAAGAACACAAAAGAAATGAATAAACAATTACTTTCTTAATCTTCTTCTTCTTCTTCTCGAGTCCTTTCTCCTATTCTTCTGTTTGATTCGTAATTATACCTGATTACATTTTAAAAAGGTCAATTAGTATGCATTGTATGTTATTATTGATTCTTAGGGAATCCTAATTAGACTCTACCCATTAAGTATTGAACACAGGCGATCCCATTAGGCGAAGAGTAGTAAGGTCAGCTTGGAGCAGGGGAAGGGGAGAAGAGGGCATTGTAGAGGTGACTCATGGTCTCCTCCGCTCCGCATTCGCATACTGGCCTTCCTTCAGTGTCGATGCCCCATTTGGCCATTATACCTTGCAACGGCCGACTCCAGCCCGCAGGCGGTTCAAACAGAGCCAGAACGGCCAGGGTTCACGGATCCTGATGGGAGGGACTCCTTGAGGCCGATGATGACATTGTGGGGCGCAGACTCAAGATGGGTTGACCAAAGGTCTAACCTACAGTTGTGGGGGCTCTGGTGAGGGGCACGTAGAGTGGAGAAAACTGTGCCTGGATCTCAAAACGCTTTGTCGTTGGCAAGGCATTGAAGAGAGGGTGGAGTGGATCATTTTCTTGTTTAAGTTTCTCCTTTTGAGAGAGTGCAGACCTCCTGATGTGAGGAGGGGCGATGCCACTGAGGATGTAGAGATCGTCTACCTTGGTCGGTTTAAGGCAGCCTGTTATGGCCCTACATGCGTTGTTGAGTGATGGGTCTATCTTTGAAGCATGTGCTGACCTGCCCCAAACAGGACATGCATATTCTGCAGCGAGTAGCAGAGGGCAAGGGCTGTTGTGCGGATGGTGCCTTGCATCAGTGCCCCATTTTGAGTTAGCTTAGCTTCTTCAGGATGCTGTTCCTGGCACTGACCTTCTTCTTTGTTTTCAAGATGTGATTCTTGTAGGTGAGGGGCGATCTAGAGTGACTCCAAGGTAGACTGGGTTGAAAGTGTGCTCTATTTCCTTACCATACCACTTGACCTTTAGTTGACGATTGGCCTCTCTATTTTTAAGATGGAAGGCGCTGATCTGCGTCTTGGAGGATTCGCACGAAGGTGGTTGGATCCGTAGTATGGGACGAGACCATCCAGAGCAGATGAGAAGTGTAGCTTCAATTTCCTTGAATGAGTCACACTGCGAGGCGATACAGAGGTCATCTGCGTATATGAAGCTCCTAGTTTCTGGATGGACTGGTTGGTCATTGGTGTAGATGTTGAAAAGGAGAGGGGCAAGGACACTCCCTTGGGGAAGGCCATTCTTCTGGGTGCGCCATCTACTGTGGCTCCCATTGAGATCTACGAAGAAGCGCCTGTTGGATAGCATTGATTGGATGAGCGCGTGGCCGAGCGGTCATTGTGAGTTATGGAGCAACAATCATTATAGCACAGCAATCGATCTCTCAGCCAAAGTATAGGGCTTATTTGGCACGCATCGAAAACAACAGAACACCAAACAACATGCACGCTCACTCGCTCGCTGCACTATCCCTCACGACTTTCCCTCACGGCTTTCGTGTCGGTCTATTGCCCAACAAGCATCATCAGGAGCAATCAAACAATCGGCTAAGCTACACTTAATCTACGAATAATAGACAGCAAATTAAGATACAGTTTGTAAATCGATCATACCTTGAACTTGTCTTTTAATACAGATCTCCAAATCACAATGAACAGCACATGTTCATAAACAATTGATGATCACAAACAATACATGGTGAGCACAGTATAATGAGCAATGAGCAGTACAGCAATAAACTACTTGTATATACACACAACAAACTGGATAACCCAGGGAGGAGAACCTCCCTTGGCTGGAACTGGAACACAAACTTTATTACTTTCTTAATAATATGTGAATAAGGTCTAAAGTTGCATCTTTGCCCACTTATTTTGTGCAATTTGATTTTGACAATGAAAATCAAACACTCCTTGCTTATCTTTTCGTAGGGAATCTGTTAAGGTGTAACAAAAAAAAGAAGAAAGAAATATTGAATTTTAAAATGATGCCAGTCTAATACTCCATGAATATGATGCTTGAACACACCGAGTAACAATAGACAATTATAGTGTATGGTAATATATTTTTTCTGGGACACACTATCAGGAAAACAACAATAGAAATACAATACAGTAGTAGTAAATATTTTGAGCACCATTCCTAAAAGGCTCAGAGTACTTGAAAATAAAGAAATACCAATTGTCTTAACACAAATTTTCAAATACAAGTAAATATCAAAATTTACTGACAATTTTTGTTTTGTTTTTTGTTTTGTTGATCTTTTCTTTAGTTGGAAGATGACATCACAGATGGCGGTGGTGTTGTTGCTATTGGCAAACAGTGGTGCCAGCAAGGAGCTGAACTGAAGATGATAATTTGGTAAACTTTGTTCTGAAATGCGTTGATTGATTTGCATTTGTTGAGCAGAATGCAACTGCCTCCAATAATTTGTCAGTGAGACTGATAAATTTGTTTGCTTTTCTTCATTATTATTACGAGAAAGTAACTGACACTAATATTTATATGTGAAACAGTGTATTAAGGATTAATTTATTTCTTTGCTTGAATCGCATCATTTCAGAACAGGAATGTCAGTGAAATAATCACTTAAAACATAACCTTCCTAATTTGACATTTAACTACAACTGATTAGGATTTTTTTTTTTTTTTTTATTATTATTATTTTTTAAAGTTCTGTAACTACATGATGTACCACACTACTTACTCTCATAACTATACACGACACACTATACTGGTTGTGTACCTGTGCTTTAGATACATGTACAAATAATGATTATTTTACACAAAACCTTTATTTACAAAAGTTCAAGAAACTACTTACATGTATCTCCATTATAGTGAAACACTTCGGACTATAATAATGTTTTGTGTACCAGTGCTTTAAATACATGACATCATGTACACAATATATTCTCTTTTGACAACACCTTTATGTACAAGTCTCAAAAACTACTTATCAGTCTCCACTTTAGTGAAAAACTTCGGACTATAATAATAATAATTCTGAAAGTTTTAGGTTATCGACTAGGCTCTAACTATTGTACAATTGAATATTAAATGTATTAAAAAAATAATAATCCAGAATGAATATTCATGAATATTTTTTCTCTTACATGTAGGTTCATAATTTTTGATAACCGCCTATTCGTATGAGATGCTTCCTCTCTCTCTTAGGATGCACCTGATGAGGTAGAGATGCAGAAGAGGATAGCGACAGCGAATCAGAAGATGAGTTTCGATACACGTGGAGTAAGTACCCTATCTTTTTACAGTGGCGTATCACCAGCATTTTCCAATGGGTGGGGGGGGGTGGCAAATATTTTTTGATACACTCTTTTCATGATCGACCGGTTAGAAAACTAAAAGCTCAGTGTGGGGATGGGGTGGTACTCCTATAAGACAATTGATCTTAACCACGTTTTAAGCTTTGTTTTAAAACATCATGAATGAGATGGTGTGAAAGTTCTCGGTTGTTTTTGAAGTTTCTTAACACAATACGCGCAGTGGGTCAGGGCCTTTTCTAACCCTGGACTTCTGCTGTGTGAATTAAGCATTAATTAGATCAATTTTTCTGTTAGTTTTTGTGCACAACGTACACTGTTGTTTTCCTGTCTTAGTACCTTAGCCACATATTGTCATTTTTAAACGTGAGTGACACGACATTTGGACTGATAGAAGGGCGCATATCTTCGCACTCGTAGGTTATGAATGGATCATGACTACCATATTATGTATAATGTAGGAGTAGCATGTGTCATTACAAGTTGGATTTGAATTTTACAATTGGTCTTGGAAATTATGATTGAAAAACAGTGTGTGAGTGACACGACAAAAAAAAAAGACATGGGTTTCTGAGCATTATTGGTTACGGTTGGATTTGTGCCCATTTTGAAAGGCACAGTTCCCCATTAAAATTTCAGCTAAATGTCCCATTTAGATTGAAATTGACCATATATTATGTACGTTTTTCTTGCACACATGCACTTTTTAGAGCACTTGATATCAAGGGAATTTAACACTTTTCATGTTCCGTATATTATTATATATTATTATTGTTGATCTCATTAAATTGATAGTGAAGTCAAAACGCAAGTAAAATTTTATTTATACATTAAACATTTTTTTGTAGTCCTTTTGGGCAGGGTGCCGGTACCTATCTTTTTGAAAAGGAAATGACTGCAAAATGTAAACAAAAGTTTTGACCTGATATTTCCCAACATTTCATGTGTTTTTGTACTTCATAATACATATTTCATTGGACAAAGTAATGCGTGTGCAAAGCATGAGCTACAATTTGTTTGTATGTTAACTGAAAACAAAACTATCTAAGCAATGTTTTTAATCCTGAACAAGATACTTATTTCACTGAATTATGATCTGAGCATAAAGCCCGAGCCTAAATTTGTTTGAACTGGACACCTAAGAACTGGTGAGTGATTTTAAGCACTGTTTGTAATCATGATATGTCTAATTAAACAGAGAAAAAAGAGTGGGCCGGAAGCCTGAACAGAAAGTTTTTGAGATATTGACCTACTTCCGTGTATGTCCAAACTTGCTGCACCCTATTAAATGCACGTGCCTTATTACAAGCTATTTGTATTCAAGGATCTCATTGTCTATCAAGTTAATGAAGTTTGTAGAAATCAATGTTAAAAGGCCCAGCAAGTGTTGGATACTGGTCGATGCAATCTATGTCTTCTCCCCTTTATAAAGGCCACCGCACATCTTACGACTGGTCTACGATCCGATTTTGGAACAAATCACATTTTGCTTATCTTCCGAAAGTATGAATGAATAGAATCTTATCATTAGAGGTTCAAATTAACTGTTAAAATACTGATATCGAATTTCAGAAAATTTGCAAGCCTTTATTTAGGAATAAATGTCAAATTGGTTTGAAATTGTAGCCAATCGTGCGATTGCTATGACATCATTACGATTAGGCCTAGATATTGAATTTGCTTTTATTTTAATAAGGAGGTTACATAGTCACTGATTTGAACATAAAAGTATTCCTGCGATGATTTAGAACTCTGCACACTATGATGTTCTATTTCTAAATACCCACATTAATGCTATGACGTTTTATTACACAATCAGGTCGCAGACCAATCGTAAGGTGTGCAGTGGCCTTTACTCATAAACACAATTCCATCCCGCACGTGGTATGTTGAACTAACTTTGTGTCAATTGTTGTAAACCGATGAATGGGTGTAGACATACATTGTAAATTGCTTCAACCAATATTCAGCACTTGCTTGGCCCTTTAATGTTGTGGAGCCTCACTTGATCCCATCAGAAAGTTCAATTTTTTCCCCTTTGTTAGTTACTAATTAATGGGTGGTTGAGAAATGTTGTGTGTTATTAGTCATTTATACAAAAAATGTTTTCTTGTATACCAAAATATTGTCTCCATCACAGACTATAAGGTTACCGGAAGGAGCTATGGTACATGGGCTACGGTAGAGAGATCTTGTTTCTTTGTATTCCACGATGCTCATTGCCTGGATGTCACCATCCTGTGACACTTGATCAACTGCATAGATATCACGCTCTGCATCCCGGTATGTGATGTAGAGTGTGTCTGTCAGTTTATCAACGTAAAACGGTGCCCACTGCCACTCATCATGCTGTATGACAGCCTTCACTTCCCCTGATCTTGAGATGACAGTGAATACATCCTTACTTTTACCTGTATCTACTACGATATCACCTGATGACAAGGCTTGTATCTCACCCCACACCTCCATGTCCTGCATCGTAATAGTGTTAACTATCTTACCATCAGCGGGGTTGATGACGTAGATATTAGATTCGCCATTCTGAGCAGCAAGGATCATCCCATCCTTGTCAACATCAATGTATACGTTGCTGCCACCAGATGGATTCCTCGGCATTGTGATGTCTCTAACCACCTTCCATTGTCTGTCATAGATAGTGATGCATCCATTGAGGCTGTCACCCCTGCAGTCTCTTCTCTCCTTGCCACACACTATTAATTCACTGTCTATTGGGACACATAATGTAACAGCAATGTCACTGTCTCCCTCTACGACTTTATATGTGTATCCATTGCTGATATTTGAAAGGTATAAGTCATTGTTCCTACAATCTCTAACACATAATTCATCATCGCTAACCAAACAACGCATCAATGGAGACTTAAAAATTGATGGAAGAGGGAATGATTTGACAAGTTTCCATGTCCCATTAAAGCCATCGATTCTTGCGAACTGTTTCCCTCCTATTTCACCCTCAACAAACTTCACTCTCTCAACCTCGCTCTGTATTTGGGCAAGACATGCATCAATATCCCGATGAACATTTGCACTTACACTTTCATCAAGTGATGTAATCACTTGAGGAGCTTCAGTCACTAATGTTTTGTCATTTTGTCTGATCCGTTGTATGTTTAAGTCCACATTAGTAATTGTGTCGATACTGTGCTTAGTTTCACTTGTCAGATCCCCCATCTTTTTCTCTACCGTCGTATCAATTTTCTTACTCTCGTTAAGATGTTTGGATTTGGTCTCCTTTATGGTTTGCTCTTCCTTTTCTGCTTCTGCTATGCATGATGCGACTCGTGTCTCTCTTTCTTCATTGAGAATTCTAATTTTCTCATCCACCTCGTTGTTGATTTGAAGAATGTCTTCCTGCTTTTTGGTTTCAACGTGATTGATTTTGCTGTCGTATGCGATGTTAATTTCACCATTAACATTCTCGAGATGGTTACTCATAAACGTAGAACATGATTGTATTTTAGCGCTCAGTTTCTTACAGCGTTGCATCAGTAGATTCTAATTCGACTCTTTTGTCATGCATATTTTTCGTTCTCATCTCACGATGACATCTTCATCGTCGTCCGCTGACTGGTTCTGACCATGATCTTTCGTTGCGCATGGATGGCATATAGGGATCTTGTGTTTCTTGCAGTAGAATTTGATGGCTCAGCATGCTTGTCACATGACCAGTCAATATTCATGTCCTTTCCTTGGTTTGAGTTTGATGCCGCTATCAGATGGAAATTTGCCGCCATATTGAAATCTGATAGGAGATTTACCGTATGTTGGTAATTAATGAAAAGGTTAAATTGAGAGAGAGATAATACATGTTAAAGACAGAGAGAAAGAACGAGTTGTGTATGTAGGATTCGAATCAAAATGTAAAATTAGGTGTAATTTATTAGATTCTAATAACGTAGATTTGCCTGACATGCATTGGAAAGGATTGGTCATTTATCTGTGTCCGTGTAAAAATTTAAGGATAAAAGAAATCCTATATAGTTTTCCAAGACTTTCACTAACATACCCATGCATACATCATATACATGCTATACATGTACACACTGTTAAAGTATATTATAATAGCCTGTATTATTTAGCCACTGATTAGTTTACACAGCTAGAATATTATGCTTTAAAAATAAATTTTTAAGCTAAATATACAAAATGCTAAACACTTACAAGAAAGTTTGTAGAATTTATAAGTTGTTTCTGAAAGAGCTTTCCCAATATCAACCACTATTTATAATGCCATGCGTATAATTCTGCTGATTCAAGTGAAAAGGGAAGTACTGTTACAGTTATCAAATCATACTCTGTACAAATAAAATTGGCATAGATGGTTTCTGTTACAGGCTGTGAATACAGATGAAAATAAAAGAAATTCACACCACGCAAAATCGCTGCTGAATTGTCAAAGTTTCGTCAGATGCTGATGTTTCATTTGATATATTGTATAAAGTCATAGCCCAATAACGCTTTCATTGTTTCAGACCCCAATTTTTATACCACTGGCAACCACCCCCCCCAAACCCCCCCCCTGGGACAGGGCTTCCCAAGACACTACCCCTGGATGTTTCGCCCCCAGACAATTATCCCCTCCCCCCCCCCGGTCAATTGCGCCGTCATTTACCCCAAGAACAATTACCCCCTGACATTTACCCAGGATGATTAACCCCAGATAATAACCCCCTTGACAATCCCCCACGCCACCCGGTATATAACCCTTAGACAATTAACTGAAGGACACTTAAATTTCACTCAGTTTTCTGAATTGGAAAATTTTGAGAGCGTCATTCAAGCATCAGCTACAGAACATATCATTCACTTGAAGTAGATTAGTGGGTGTTGCTAACACATGCATATAAAGATGAAATCATTTATAATAAACAAAAATTATGTGATACACAGTCTGTTTGTCATTTGATTTATTTTGATCTCTTTTGCACTTAAAAAAAAAAGTTCTCCAATGGCTTTAAAGGGATTAAGTAGCTTTCAAAAACAAGAGCAATTATACCAAGATTAATAGAATTATATTGCTCCAACAGTAAAAACAAACTACTGAAAGTTTCAGATCAAATGGAAGTCATTTACTACCTTAAAACAGTGTAACAAACAATGCCCAGCATACAGCCGAACACCAGTACCCTCATGCTGAGAGCTAACCAGGCCGCTAGAGAAGGGGGAATTTACAACAGGAAATGGGTGTGTGGAAAAGCACATGGTTTTATAAACCATCCGGTGTTGGTTTATAAATTTTGAGTATGAAATCATTGATATCTCGAAGGTAAAGCAAGCAATTAGCTTGCAATTTTGAAGAGATACCAGACTTACCTAAGTGTTTATAATTATGTTGGCAAAATAAGCTAAATCGAATAAATGTGATTTGAATATCATTCAATGTTACTGCATCCCTTTAACAATTGATTAAAGGACTCATCCGGGCTGGAGTTTGCATTATAAGAAAAATAAAGTAAAATCGAAAAAGCACGACACTGAAAATTTCATCAAAATCGGATAAGAAATAGCAAAGTTATGAATTTTCTTAGGTTTTGAATTTTTTAGGAAACAGTTCTTCAAATTGGCAAACTGATGATGTCTCAGTCCCCCTACTTTCATGACTTTCTTTGTATTTTATTGTATGGAATACCAATTATCAAGATTTTCTGCCCCAAGGACATAAAAACACGGATTAATCCTTGTGGAATGTAGAGAGAGATAACACTCAAAATTTGTGCTAATCGCGCGCATTTCACTGAAAGTGGCTCTAACTTTTTCAAAATCTATATTTACCCCATAAAGTATACATTTTCTTCAAGCTGAAGTCTGAGGAGGTCAGAAATGCACTTAAAATCAATTTATTAATTATTCATTTGACAATGATTGAGTAAATATAAACAAAACACTTTTGAGGAGTAGTTGTGAAAACTAAACCTTTTTGTAGGACAATCTCAGAAGCATGGCCAATTACTGTTAATCAAGATAATAAAATTCCTGGACTAATATAATAAAACCATCAAAATCAAGCTAAATTGATTATTTCAGCAGGGTGTATTCATTTCAATCCAAAAACACCTTTCTGTGAACTTGATTTAACTCATTACAGCACATTTGCCAAATTTGCTGCGCGGCTCCTCCTGCGCGGCTCCTCCTCCACCCCAGATATTTGTTTATTACCAGTTAATTAACAGAAAATGATGAATTTTTTTTCATGTTTTGATACAAGTATTTTGTTGTCCTACATCAGAGCTTTATTTAAGACAAAACCAGCAATAAGGGTTGTATACTTGTTGAGA
>CALNVZ010000381.1:564668-575680 GCA_940671915.1 Paracentrotus lividus | reverse complement strand
ATAATAACATGTGAACCATTTCAAACTAAAATGCATAAAAATATATATGTGATGTCTACATCATTAATAGTAGTAAGCTCGCATTCAAGGCACTTTATGTGAATCAAGGATTATTACAAAATAATTAAAGGATTATACAATATGTTAATCTAAAATATGTTTATTAAAAATGCATTTTAATGTTACCAACACCAGTGCAAACACTGTAAGAGTTAATAAAGTACGATATTACTAAAAAGATATGTAGCATAAATACACTGATCAAATATATATTTTTGCATTAACATGCTTTGGTTAGGCTGTCTACAGTACAAATGTTAAAAAGTAATGAATACATCGTTATTTCAAGACATGCGCAGGGCGATATGATCTCAATAAAATCTTCAAACAGAACAAGTATTTTACATAAGTGAACATTTTCTTAAATAAAATATCTCAATGTGTATTCTACAAGAGTTTTCTTGTTTGCAAGTTTCACACTAAATGATGTGCTTTAAAATATGGAATCTATCATGGTAAAACCAAGTAAAGTTTGTCCTATGAAATGATCATGAGTTATATGGAATATCCTGGACCCGTCCTCAAACAAAATAAATTAAGAAGAGACCATAAGGAAGAATAAATTCATGATACCAATAAATAAAATCCTCTGCTTTAAACAGACAATTTACATAATAAGAAGAAGTACCAGAACATATACCCAGCCTTAGAAGAATATAGATTTGATGAAAATGGGAGATCACCAACGATAATCATTTCTGGGCAGAAGAAGTTCATTTCGGCAAGTGGCTTTATTTTTGCAAATTTCGTGTATCATGCAAATAAAAGCAAAGTACTTATTAGCAATTCCCTTTTTTTCTACTCTTGTCAATTGTGTTGTCGTTGTAAGGTAATTTGTATGATGATGATTTTGATGATAATGGTGTTGATGATAATGATGATGATGATGATGGTGGTAGTGGTGATGGAGATGGTGATGAGATTGATGATGATGGTGATGATGATGTTGATGATGGTGATGGTGGTAGTGGTGATGGAGATGGTGATGAGATTGATGATGATGATGATGATGATGTTGATGGTGATGGAGATGTTGGTGATGATGGTGCTGATGGAGATGATGATGATGATGGTGATAATGATTGTGATGATAAAGATGGTGATGATGGTGATGATGTTGATGGTGATGATGATGGTGGTGGTGATGGTGATGTTGATGATGGTGATGATGGTGGTGGTGATGGTGGTGATGCTGTTGATGATTATGATGATGGTGATGATGATGGTGAAGACAATGGTGGTGAGGATGATGATGATGGTGATGGGTGATGGTGGTAATGATGGTGGTGATAATGAATGTGATGATGGAGGTGGTGAGGGTGATGGTGTTGATGGTGATGATGATTTTGATGATGATGATGATGGTGATGATGATAATGATGGTGTTGATGGTGATAATGTGATGGTGGTGATGATGGTGATGATGATGATGATGATGATGATGATGGTGGTGAGGATACTGGTGATGATGATGATGGTGAGGATGATTGTGATGGTGATGTTGGTGGTGGTGATGATAATGGTGTTGTAGATGAGGATAATGGTAATGATGATGATAATGGTGATGATGATGATGAAGATGGTGAGGGTGATGATGGTGATGATGATTATGATGATGATAGGCTAATGATGGCGTTGATTATGATGATGAAGATGGTTGATGATGATGACGATATAAATGGTGATAATGGTGGTGTTGGTGGTGATGATGATGAGCATGATTATGGTGATGGTGCTTGTGTTGATAATGTTGATATCATAGTGGTAATAACAATTAATGATAGTGATGTTGAAGAGGGGAATGATATGTTGATGATATGTTTGGTGCTGTGTTGTTTGGGGTTGTGGTGGTGGTGATCGGGGGTGATGGTGGCGATTCAGCACTCTGATATAAGGTTTAAATCTGCAATCGATCGAGGCACCATTCCGGGTTTCTGTCAGGAATATCCTGCTTATTAGTTAGGGTCATAGATTATTAATCCCCACAAAATATTCAAATCATTCTTTCTTAGATTTACAACGGTAGGCCTACAGACGAACAACGACTATACTGATGGGTGAATATCACAAAGACGTATATCTGATAAAACATAGACGTGACGGATAGAATGAAGATATGGATCCAAACAAGAAGATAAAAATACCGGCTCTGCAGAATTAGGAATCTCGAAAAGTTATAGAATATAAGTAATGGCTTTAGAATGGATCGAACAAGACAATATCTGTCATATCTTTGCAAGATTATTTATCCAATCTATTGAAAGCAAAGAAAAATGAGGCTAAAAAGATCTTGACTAGGGAAGTCTCTACCATTTGGCATATACATGTTAAGGAGTTAGTGGTTCAGGGTAGGTTTCTGGACCTCTTGTCTCTAGAAAATAACTGTATGATCTGGAAAAGTATCATGTATAACCTTCCCGTGAAAGTTCTGAAATTTCTTAGAAACGCTGTAACTGACACTGTCAATTAATACAAGGGCAAATTTACTGAGATGGGGTAAATCAACTAGCAACAAATGTAAACACTGTGATGGTTCCGAAACACTAAACCATGTTCTAAATTGCTGCTCTGTCTTCTTATCCCAGGGGCGCTATACTTGGCGCCACAACAATGTTCTGAAATGTTGTGTTGAGTTAAGTGCCGAAAGTATTTCTACCTCAACAAAAATCTTCCATGATATCCCCTACTTACCCGGCTTTTCCCCCGTTTCAACAATCCCACTGTCCTGTACCCAAACAAACCTAATGCTACAGTCACACAGACACTTACGTATAGTTACGTCCCGATGCGTCCAAAAATTATTTTCTTTTCTGCGGATCCCCACTGATGCCTACCCGTCATAGTCAGCAGTGGAAATATTGATAATTTCGTTCATCCAGTAAAACAAAGAAATACATAAGAAATGATAGAATAGAAGATGAAATAATATTTGGACGCAACAGGACGTATCTATACGTAACTGTCTGTGTGACTGTAGCATAAGGCCCGACCTTTGTATATATGATGAATCAAACAAGAAGATTATGATCATGGAACTAACAATACCATTCGAACTTGGAATAGAAAAGGCCCACAAGTACAAAACCGATAAATACGCACCCATAGTCACTGACATCCAAAACAATGGCTATGAAGTGGAGTTCTTAGCAATTGAAGTTGGCTCCCGTGGATTCATTTCCTCAAACAACAACCAGAGATTGATTTACTGCGCAAAGGACGAACCTACCTGGCAAGATTATAATCACTTAATATATTAGTTAAATACAGTTTGAGAATTCAATAAAAGTCAGATGCTCATAAGTATGACACAATAACATGATAGAGATAATGATGATATTACTATACTTATGTTTAGGATAACTGTAATTATAACCATAGGGATTGGCCTAATACTAATAGTAACAAAAAATGAAGATTAATAGCATTGATAATGATTATATAAATGATGATGAATATAACAATTTTAATAATAACAACGACAAAAGTTGAAAATATAATGGCAATAATAATGGATACAGGTTATATATATATGCTTAATTGTAATTCGAGTCGCAATAGGCCTTACCCACATGTTAAAATAATACTTAAAATACAACAGCTTTAATTAGATTGAATATCTATCGCATTTTGTTCTACATTCTATAACAATATGACCTATTATATCTGTCGGTTGTTATAATTTTATGTTTTGTATTGTAGGCCTATATGTCCTGCATTGGCAGTAATGTGCCTTGTCCAGGGAGGCATTTCATCAAAGGATTTGTCAGACGTTTTATCCGACAAACTGTTATAAGCTCCCGAAATGCTTGCATCTGATTGGTTGAGAGTAAATTTGTCGGATAAAATGTCCGACAAGTCCATTGATGAAATGCCCCCCTGGACTATACTATTACTCTTATAATGTTTGTTTATGTGCAATTCTTTTATATGTATATGTTTATAATATGTTCCTTTGTTGAAGATATACAATAAAGTGATACAAAATCAAAAATCATCATATAAGAAATTAGGCTTTTTGAGTCGATATTAGACATAGGCCTATTCTAAGGGGAAAAAAATAGATGTAGGCCTAGACATTTATATTCAAATCGATTACCGTCTCGTATGTGGGCGGAATAAACTCGCAAAAAAAAAAAAAAAAAAAAAAAAAAAAGATCATGAAAGAAAACATGAATTGGAAATCCCCTTTAGGCCTATAGGAAGTAATTATTTGTCTTTTGTCTATATATCGAGAAAATAATGGCAACTACGTACAATGAAATTCAAAAATCATCATATAAGAAATTAGGCTTTTTGATCGATAATTAGACATAGGCCTATTCTAAGAAAAAAAAATTAGATGTAGGCCTAGACATTTATATTCAAATCGATACCTTCTCGTTGTGGGCGGAATAAACTCGCAAAAAAAAAAACAAAAAAAAAAAAAAAAAAATAAGATCATTGAAAGAAAACAATGAATTGGAAATCCCTTTAGGCCTATAGGAAGTAATTATTTGTCTTTTGTCTTATATATCCAGAAAAAAATAATGGCAACTACGTACAATGAAATTCAAAAATCATCATATAAGAAATTAGGCTTTTTGAGTCGATATTAGACATAGGCCTATTCTAAGAAAAAAAATATATTTAGTGTTAGCCTAGGCATTTTTATATTCAAATCGTTACTTTCTCGGTTTGTTGGGTCGGATAAACCTGGCAAAAAAAAAAACAAAAAAAAAAAAAAAAAAAAAAAAGATCATTGAAAGAAAACATTGAATTGGAAATCCCCTTTAGGCCTATAGGAAGTAATTATTTGTCTTCTGTCTATATATCGAGAAAATAATGGCAACTACGTACAATGGGAAGTTTCACTTTCAGAAACAACTGAACATTTCATTTTGCATTATATAATTGCAAAAAGTATGAAAGAGAAAGAAGGCTAAAAGACGTTTAAAATATGATACTTTGAACTTGAAAAAAAAAATATTTGGGAATTCATCTCATAATCATTCTGAACTAGCAACGAAAAGAAGATGGAATAATTTATACTAAATAAAAAAAAAAGAAAAACTACGATACTAATTAACATGCACTTTTAATATTTATTAACCTAGTACCATAGCTGTTAGCACTTCGCTGAGAGAGACAGGTGAGCCATTTCAGAGCTCAAAATCGGAGGAAGTCAGGAAAAACAAACCAATATTGAAAGACCTAGCCGCGCCCTCGATCTGAGCAGATAATCTAAAAAAGTGATTGAAGAGCGCCAACAACAAGGGCCCGGTTTATTTGAATTAAGGGACAAATTATCGACTTTGAAATACATACAACAACGGCGCCAGGAATGAAGATATACAGGCATCCAGCTATATGTGTTGCAATGAGGCGTGTGATTACAGTAATTACACATGTAACACGTGAGTAGAATGACAAATGATTTGAGATATATTATTGGAGAGAAAATTAAAATGAGAGATGACGAGAGAGGTTATATTCTAACATGTTAGATCGATACCGAAATAATATTGAGTGTGTGGGACTGTTGAAATATAAAAGTGAAAAGTAAGTCCAGATTAGATTGAGTAATTTTGCATACATGTAGGTCTGTACGTTAATTCTTTCCATTCCTGAAGAATTTGGCTTTTGATTTGCTCATTTTATATTTGCATTCATTATTGTGCATTGCAGAGAATTTTGGCCTAGATCTAACTTACCCCTTAACCTGCAACCCACTGCATGTCCACCTGGCCATCTAATGTAGACAGCCCCATTCCCTTGGCTGTGGGAACTGGTCAGTATCCCCCAGCCATCATGTCCATCCCTTTCCAAGTTCCCACTCTCCTCTTGTATTGAATGATGTTCTTTCAGATAAGGAAATATCGGCTCTTTTTTTATATCATAATGCTGATTTGCTACCTGGCAATATTTACGTTGGGTCTATATCTCGGACTAGAGTCTAATGTTAGATCTAGATCTATAGGCATGCTAGGAAATGGTTTTGTTCTGAAGTTTATATCTAATTTCAGTATTAATTGATAATTATGTTCTCGATATCCTGAGGTTCAGTAGAATTCAAACTTATAGTTAGATCTATGTCTTTTTTTTTTAATTCAATATTTATTTATTATTATTTTTTTTTTTGCAACATGATGAATACCCTCAATCATGGTAAACATTAATGCTGACACAATTTTTTTCTTCATTCATTCATTCCTTTATTTCCACATTCACAACATATCACAAACAATTTTTTTTCATCTTTGTTTTATTTTACATAAATGTGGTGGGAATGTAAAATGCAAAAATTAAACTTGTTGAGAATAATCCTTTAGCATCTAATAAGAAAGTCGGTCAAAAGTATTATGTTCGAGAGTTACACAGAGATATTATGAAAATGGCAGTACTTTACACATTTAATTAATCATGTGATGGAGCCACAAGTAGGCCCTAGTATTCTACCTTAGGAATTTTTAAAAACAAATGTCGATTGAACAGATGTGGTACGTACAATGTACTATCTTCTACTTGTAAATGAATATTGAATTTTCAATGATATCTACATTCACATAGAGCATGTTTTTTTGTTGTTGGTCATTTCTTGAAACAATGTTATGGGGTATTAACTGAACTATTTTGCAACTTTTCCCTAGGTAGGTGTTGAAAATTTTTCAGCCTTCGGCCGTGATGAAATTTCAAACGTACTTTATTTTTTTAATTGAATTTTATTATTTTCCATATCATCATCACATCAGATAATTTCAGATACAATTTCACATATACATATCTAGAGTAATTCATACAAAATATATATCAAATTCTAGTAATCAACATGAAATATAGTCCATTGTAAGATAAGGATAAATGATAACAGAAGGACATGCTAAAAAGCAATGCTTGTATTTTGCATGCCCCATAGGGGTACAGGGTCAGGTCATCCTATGGGACCGAGAGAATTGACAAGCAAAAAAAATTAGGTTTATTAAATACTAAATTTTGCATTGATATTTTTTATGGGGCCGACAATTTCAATTTCATTTTCTCTTGTTTTCAGCATGTTTTGCCATACTTTGAGCATGTGCATTAGTGCAGAGTTTTTCTTTTCAGTGTAATATATTACATGTGATAAGAGGTTTGTTATACAAGAAATTTTATGGAAATTAGTTCCCCAAACTTTTGCTGCAAATTTATCTGAATGTTTGTTATTCCATACAGGTACAATGTACATTAGGTTCATGATATTCATGGTTTTGTTTATTTTCTAAAATAATGGAATACGGTAGGCCTGATCGAGGTTTGATAAAGCAAAGGTTCATTATTCAAACATTGATGTGGGATTTGTTAATAAAAATAGTGTTTGGGTTAATTCTTATTTTTTTTTTTTCATTTATAAAACCTATTTCATTCTGAGATAATCCCGTTTCAAATAATGTGTCACTTTAATTTCATTGATTCCTAAATTCAGTAAATTTTCATATGGAGTCTGTGATTGTGTTTTTTTTTTTTTTTTTATAATATATTAGGTACATCTCTACACGTAGAAATATCATTGGGTTCTAAGTATATTAAGTTATTTTTTTTTCAATTTTTATGAATGGATTAATTTGAAATATTTATGAGTGCATACAATGTAAACATTTATACATATACATGTATGTAGTTAATACCTTTACTAATAAAATTGGTTATTGTGGTATCAATAAGTTCTGTATTAATTTCTTTTATAAAAATATTTGTTACTACCTGCCAATCTAAAGCCTAGGTTACATCGGAACCGATCCACCCGAATACACGTATTCGGGTGGATTCGTGAGCATTCTGTTCTTCCTCCCCGAATGAGCGAAAATTCGGGAGGGATTCTAGAACATTCGTGGAGGGATTCGGCTCGTTTTGAAATTTTCAAAACCAGCCGAATACACTCTAAACTATACTCCCAAATTTGGCACCGACAAATTTCATTCCGGCCACATTTGGGATGTATTCGTCTGGAATTCAGTTGGATTTGGGGAGGCATTTGGGCAATTCTGGGCAGATTCGAACCTATTCGTATCATTAGGGGAGTAACTGCCCGAATCCTCTAGCCTCAGTTTCATTCCGGCCATATTCGGGTCCGATTTGGGCCGAATTGGGATGATTCTGGAGCATGTTCGGGAAATTCAGTATTGTATTCGGCGCATTCGGCCATATTCGTCCCGATTTGGGTCTTAATTCGGCTCTATTCGTTTGTAATCGGTGCATTTGGACCACATTCAGGACCTACATGTATTTGTCTCTGATTCAGGGAGCCCCCCGAATCAGAGACGAATAGGCCTTGAATCCATCCGATTCAGGCAATATTCGGGCAGAATCGGTACAAATTTATTCGGGAGAATTTGGTTCTGGTGTAACCCTGGCTTTAAGGACTTACTACTTGTAACTTTCCTTGACAATGACATGTAATGTACAATGGATGTTTTACAGTATGCAAGCATTGTTTAGGATTCTAGCTCTTCATTGATTTCAGTCTAGGTCTATGTATGTCTCTACAAAAAAAAAAAAACCAGTATATACACTGTACCTGTACTTGGTCGAAGTAAACAATATGGTAAAAGTATACATTTGACAATTGTTAAAGTAAACAAATTGATGAAACAGTATATACCTGTACATATACATGTATGGTTGATCTAAACAATATGGTAAAAGTATACATTTGACAAATTTTGTTAAAGTATTAAAACAAATTAATGAAACAGTATACCTGTACATATATGGTTGATCTAAACAACATGGTAAAAGTATACATTTGACAATTGTTAAAGTAAACAAATTAATGAAACAGTATACCTGTACATATATGGTTGATCTAAACAATATAGTAAAAGTAAACATTTATAAATATCAGTAACATTTATGAAACATGATTAATGGTTCAAGTAAACATTAGTCGGTAAAAGTAAACAATATAGAATTGTCAAAGTAACAATTATGAAAAGCATAGTCTGTACATAGGATGGTTGAACTAAAACAATATGGTAAAAGTGACAACATACAGTGTCTAAGTAAACTTCATATATTACATGGACATTTTAAGTGTAACATATGTTTACCACATTGTATTTCATTTCTTTTGACACCTAACAATGTGAAGAGCCACGTTTAGATGAGAGTTTTGAATTTAAAATAAAAATGAATATACAGATCAGGTAGTAATAGACTGGATGCCAGCAGCAAAATAAACGCTCCTGTTTACATTGACTCTATAAGCCCACAAAGAAGACAAAAGAAATGAATAACAATTACTTTCTTATAATATGTGAATAAGGTCTAATGTCCTTTGCCACTTATTTTGTGCAATTTGATTTGACAAGGAAAATCAAACACTCCTTGTTATCTTTTCGTAGGGCTGTTAAGTGTAAAAAAAAGAGAGAGCAATTATTGATTTTAAAATGATTGCAGGCTATCTCATGAAATGTTTGCTTTGACCGAGAAAAATGACCAATAGTGTGGTATATATTTTTTTTCTGGGACACACTATACAGAAACATGAAAATACAATACGTGTAGTAAATATTTGAGCACCATTCCTAAAAGTCAGAGTACTTGAAAAATAAGAAATCCATTGTCTTCACACAAATTTTCAAATACAAGTAAAATTCAAATTTACTGACAATTTTGTTTGTTTTTTGTTGTTGTCTTTTTTTGGGAAGATGACTACAGATGGCGGTGGTGTTGTTGCTATTGCAACAGTGTGCAAGCAAGCTGAATGAAGTGATATTTTGGTAAACTTTTTGTTCTGATAGGTTGATTGTTTGATTTGTTGAGAGAATGCAACTGCTCTAATAATTTGTCAGTGAGACTTGATTGTTTGCTTTATTTACATATATTACGAGAAAGTAACTGACACTAATTTCATATGTGAAACGTGTTAAAAGGATTTTTAATTCTTTGCTTGAATGATCATTTCGAAACAGGTGTCAGTAATATTCTAACATAAATTTCCAGTTTGATTTATACATGATTTGGATTTTTTTTTGTAAGTTCTGTACTACATGTGAATGTATGCACCAACACTATATATACTGTTGGTGTACCTGTGCTTTTAGACATGTACAAATAATGATTATTTTACAAACTTTATTTACAAAGTTCAAAACTACTTACATATCTCCATTTTAGTGAAACACTTCGGACTATAATAATAATGAACATCATCATTACTGGTTTGTGTACTGTGCTTTATATACATTTCAATAATAGATTATTTTACAAAACCTTTATTTACAAAGTTCAAAAAACTACTTACATGTTATCTCCATTTTAGGGAAACACTTCGGACTTATAATAATACATTATATATTACTGGTTTGTGTACCTGTGCTTTAATACATGCACATAATGATTCTTTTTACAAAACCTTTATTTACAAGTTCAAAAAACTACTATATATGTTCTTTTAGTGAAACATTCGGACTATTAATGAATATTACATCTTCTAGTAACCGGTTTGTGTACTTTGTTGCTTAAATCATGTACAAAATAGATGATTATTTTACAAACTATTATTTACAAGGTTCAAAAACTACTTCAGCATTATCTTCCATTTTAGTGAAAACTTCGGAACTATAACAAATGTTTGTTGTAGCCAGTCTCGTTAAATACATGTCAGTTGTACATTATAATTTCTCTTTTGACCAACCTTTATGTACAAAGGTCTCCAAAATACATTACCATGTACAGTGAATCTCAAACTTATAGTGAAAATACTTGGGACTATAATAATAATAATAGTGAAAAGTGTTTTAGGTTTCGGGACTAGGTCTCTAACTTTGATGCAAATATATTAAACAAATATAATTCCAGATGTAATAGTTCTTGTAATTTTTTGTTTCTTCACCATGTAGGTCGGATTTGTTGTAACCATAATTATCAGGATTGGTGTTAGCTAGACATCGGCCTCTCAAATATTTTATGTTCGGTATTGTTTTTGCTTGCGCCTG
>CALNVZ010000381.1:513739-550466 GCA_940671915.1 Paracentrotus lividus | reverse complement strand
GTGCCAAAAAACCATAGGAAATCCTATGGTATTTTGGCTGTACGGTATTTTGTGTGGTATTTGTGCCTAAAACCCATAGGAAATCCTATGGTATTTTGGCTGTATGGTACTTCTGTATAGTATTTTGTGTGGTATTTGTGCCAAAAAACCATAGGAAATCCAATGGTATTTAGGCTGTATGGTATTTGTGCCAAAAAACCATAGGAAATCCTATGGTATTTTGGCTGTATGGTACTTCTGTATGGTATTTTGTGTGGTATTTGTGCCAAAAAACCCATAGGAAATCCTATGGTATTTTGGCTGTATGGTACTTCTGTATGGTATTTTGTGTGGTATTTGTGCCAAAAAACCATAGGAAAATCCTGTGGTATTTTGTATGGTACCGTTGCGTGGTACCACACGACATTTTTGTAAGGGATGGCCCCTCTTCAGTGTTAAATTTTTCATCATGATAGTAAATGTGCATTTATATCTCTGTCTCAACTCCTATAGATCTCTCTCTCTCTCTCTTTCTGACTCTTTCTCGCTCTCTCCTCTCCCTAAATCTCTCTCTCATTTTCTTTCTCTTCCCTCTCTCTCTCTCTCATTCTTGTTCTCTCTGTCATATAAAGTATTGCAACCAGGTGCTTCATTAACTTGTGTGTATGTGTGTGTGTGTGTGTGTGTGTGTGTGGGTGTGTGTGTGTGTGTGTGTGTGTGTGTGTGTGTGAACTTGAAATCCAAAAGATTGAAATAGAAAGGTTCCTTTATTGACTTTTCTTTTTTTAAATTTCATACTTTAGGCCTACAATGAAAAATAATACTGGTTGGCACAGGTGATGCCAAAACAAGTAATAATGATAATACTAATAATAATAATACCACAAAATCAACAAATTTTAATTTTTCATAGAAATTTTTAAAGACAACTTGCCTACCCAAACCATCAACCCTTACAGATTCTATCACTCATACTCTATCTAAACATTTTCGCTTATTGTTTCATAGTACTGTCGCATTACTTCCACTGTGTCATATGAATACCGGTAAACAAATTTACACATGCAATTCATGAAAAGATTGCATAATATCTAAGTTTGTTTCGTGTGATTTATTGCATCAATAAAATTTCAATATTTTCACATGTACATGTATTTATGAAAGATTAAGACAATTTACACCCAAATCGAGTTAGAATTATTGAATATAATACAACCAAAGTAATATCAAACTAATTGTGTGTCAATGTTCAATGCAAGCAGGATATATTTCAAATTGTTATCTTCTTTCACAATATTCAAAGGACCTAAATTGTCCAACTATAATGTATCAAATGTAAAATACATAGTAAAATCATTTAACACCAATAACCCCGATAGGGCCGGGTAATTTGGTCAACTCATTCTGCCCACTGAAATCTCAGGGACAAGTTCAACAAAAATCAGTAATCAAAATATAATAATCAGAATTATACAGTCAAATACATGCATTCCTAACATTTTCTGGATTAACTTCATTTATACATTTAACCTTTGAATTGCTCTAATTTATTGAACGAAGCTTTAAAGCTTTAGTTTATAATTCTTTGTTTTATACTGATGAAATGATTTTTTTTTTTTTTTCAACTTGGCATCATACTTCACTTCTTATACATGTATATTTCATTGGCTTTTTTTTTTCAATGAGAAATGCAAGCGACATTATAAGGACCACAAAGAACCTAAAACCTATTGATTTGAAGCTGTCGTGCAAATGTAACTATACATTATGAATACTCAGTGAATCAAACAGCTATTAGGAGAAATGTACAGAGCACTGAGACAAGGGAAAGAGAAGATAGAAAATGTAAATAACTTCATCAAAACTAAAATAACTGTCACCACTTCACATATTTTCTGCAATTTTTCTTCAAATTTTCTTTGCGAGTGCTATCTTAAGATAATTATTCACTCTTTATCTAAGAATGAGTGAGTAAACATTATGAAATGCATTTAATTTTACTAAATTTATTTAGTAAAAAGTTTTTATTGTTCATGTTGTTTATTAGTTTTTACAATGCTATCATTCATAATATTTATGTATATCAAGTTGAAAGTTCAGATTTTCTTTGAAGGTTGAGGCTTGCTTGTTGGGTAGGAATATTGTGACGAGGTTTATGGTTCACCATGTGGTTTAATAGTCCTGAAAAGGACTGTTTGAGAGGGTAGAAGAGATAACAGAGAGTTACAGAAAGTAGAAAATTGATAGGTGAGATAGAGAGTAGAGAATATATTATTCTTTCCTGTGAACCAGATGAGAAGGCATGAGGCGAGAAAGGCTTGTGGTAGTAGTAGTAGTGGAGATGTTTTGGACAGGTTGACTTGTGTGAGTTAAAGTTTTTGAAAATTAAATTATTAAAATCCACAATTTTAATCCTCTTGACCTCATAATTATTAACCCATCAGATGATTAAGAAAAGGGGGAATGTAAATTACTGTTCATTGTTTGAGACATGGTACCGTATTAATAGTAATTTATTCAAGAAATAGTTTCTTGTATACCAAGATATTGCCTCCATCGCAAGCTATGAGGTTACCAGAAGGAGTGATGGTACATGATCTATGGTAGATAGATCCTGTTGGTTTGTATTCCACAATGCTCCTTGCCTGGATGTAACCATCATGTGACACTTGATCGACTGCGTAGATATCACGCTCTTCATTCCAGTATGTGATGTAGATTGTGTCTGTCAGTTTGTCAACGTGACACCGTGCAAGATTCCACTCATCATGCTTTATGGTAGACTTCTTTTCTCCTGATCTTGAGATGACAGTGAATTCATTGTCATCTGTCTTCACAACGATATCACCTGATGACAAGGCTTGTATACCCCACACCTCCTTGCCCTGTATCGTAATAGTGTTCACTATCTTACCATCAGCAGGGTTGATGACGTAGATATTGGACTGGTTCCACTGAGCAGCAAGGATCATCCCATCCTTGTCAACATCAATATGAACATCATTGTAAAGAGATGGATTCCTCGTGATGGTGATGTCTCTAACCACCTTCCATTGTCTGTCATAGATAGTGATGCAACCATCAAGGCTGTCGCCCTTGTGATCACTACTCCATTTGCCACACACTATTAATTCATTGTCTATTGGGACACATGATGTAACAAACATGTCCCTGTAACTGTTTCCCTCTATGACTTTTTTTGTGTGTCCATTGCTGATGTTTGAAATGTAAAAGTCAGTGTTCTTATCATCTCTAACACATAATTCATCATCACTGATCAAACCACGTACCACTGGAAGCCTAAGAGTTGATGGAAGAGTGAATGATTTGACAAGTTTCCATGTCCCATTAAAGCCATCGATTCTTGCGAACTGTTTCCCTCCTATTTCACCCTCAACAAACTTCACTCTCTCAACCTCGCTCTGTATTCGGGCAAGACATGCATCAATATCCTGATGAACATTTGCGCTTACACTCTCATCAAGTGATGTAATTACTTGAGGAGCTTCATTCACTAATGTTCTGTCATCTTGTCTGATGCGTTTGATCTTTAGATCCACATTAGTAATCGTGTCAATGCTGTGCTGAATTTTACTTTTCAGATTCTCCATCTTTTTCCCTACTGTTGTATTCTTAATACTCTCGGTAAGACGTTTGGCTTGGGTCTCCTTTATGGTTTGCTCTTCCTTTTCTGCTTCCGCTATGCATGATGCGACTCGTCTCTCTCTTTCTTCATTGAGGATTTGAATTTTTCCATCCACCTCCTTGTTGATTTGTAGAATATCCTTCTGCTTTTTGGCTTCAACACACTTGATTTTGTTCTTGTATACCATGTTCACAACAGTCTCAAGATGGTTACTCACAAAAGTGGAACATGATTGTGTTTCTGCGCTCAGTCTCTTACAGCGTTTCAACAGTTGGTCTAATTCTGATTGTTTGTCATCTATCTTTGTTCTCATCTCCAAGATGACATCTTCAATGTCGTCTAGGTGACATGGTTTGTGATCTTTCGTTGCGCATGGATGGCATATAGGGATCTTGTGTTCTTTGCTTTAGAATTTGATTGGCTCAATATGCTTGTCACATGACCATGTCATATCATGTCCTTTCCTTCCTTGGTTTCAGGTTGATGCCGCTAGCAGATGGGAATTTTGCCGCCATATTCTGATTGGAGATTTACCTGTATTGTTGGTAATTTACCTGTATTTACCTGTATTTACCTGTATTTACCTGTATATTTACCTGTATTGTTGGTAATTAATGAAAAGGTATAACTTTGAGAGAATAAGATATACATCTACATGTAAAGACAGAGAGAAAGAAAGTTGTATGATGAGGATTCAAATCAAAATGTAAAATTAGGTTGTATAACCTAGATTTGCCTGACATGCATTGGAAAGGGATTGGTCATTTATTCTGTGTCCGTGTAAAATTAAGGATAAAATGAAAATCCTATAATAGTTTTCCAAGACTTTACACTAACATACCACGCATACATACATGTACATGTATACATGTACACACTGTTTAAAAGTATATTATATAATGCCGGTATTATTTAGCCAATGATTAGTTTACACAGCTAAAATATTATGCTTTAAAATATATTTTTAAGCGTGAATATACAAAATGTACACTTACAAGAAAGCTTGTTGAATTGACAAGTTGTTCTGAAGAGCTCTTCCCAGTATCAACCACTATTGCAATGTACTGCACATAACTTTTAGTAGTTCAAGTTAAAAGGGAAGTACTGTTCGTAAAAAGAACCCGTTGCTCTACAAATATAAAAGTTGACAAAAACGGGGCTCTGCCTTGCACTTTTGTTGTCTTTGGTATTCCCAGCCTAGCCAGACTTATGGATGGATGCACATATAACAAAGGTGTTTATAACAAATATCTGGTATGATTGAAATGATATTCATGCTAGTACAATTATCATACTCCGTAACAAAAATGAATTGGCATGAGATGTTTTCTGTTTACAGGCTGTGCACAGACGAATAGGGGAAAGCACACCATTGCAAATACCTTTGCTGAATTGTCAAAATTTCGTTGACACTGATGTTTGATTATATATATTGTATAAAATCATAGCCCCAATAATTTTCATCTGTATCAGGACAATCATAACTCCTGTGCAGTCACCCCCACCCCCGACAACTGCCCCAAAGACAACTACCCCTGAATGTTTACGCCCCCAGCCAATTATTCCCTCCCCCTCCCCCAGGACAATTACGCCAGTCATTTACCCCCGGACGATTTATCCCTGGAAAATTAACCCCGAGACAATTCCCCCCTACCCCTGGCCATTTAACCCTTAGACAATTACCTGAGGGACAATTAAATTTCACTTATGAACAGTTTTCTGAATTATAAAATTTTGAGGAGCGTCAGTCAAGCATCAGCTACAGAACATATCGTTCACTTGAAGTAGATTAGTGGGTGTTGCTAACACATATAAAAATTATATCATAAGCGTATATGATTGATAAACCAAAAATTATATCATGTATTAAAAGTGTGTCTGTCATTTTATTCATTTTGATCTGTTTTGCACTTGTTTTTGAAAGTTATCCAAAGGCTTCAACAATTGATCTATTAAAAAAGCAAATAGGACTTTGGTCCTTTTTCTTTCCCTACGGCGTAAGGGGGGGGGGGGGTTCAAGAATAGTAGATGAGAATATGGCATAACTTCTTTTATATTGCTTTGAAAGGCAAGAACATTACAATAGAAAATGCTTCATATTGATTCCTACTGAAATGGAATAGGCTAGACTCTGTCCATATATGGCCTTATACTCAGTGAGAGCACCTTTACATTGTAATCCTCATGCATGTTACCGGCAATGAGTCTTCAGCAGAGGCTGCAGAGTGATTTTGATAGTGGAGGGGGGGGGGGACCTGACTTGAACAGGCTAAAAATCACATATCTGTGGTAATTTTCACACATTTGCTTTAAAAAAGTGGGGGTGGGGGGGGGGGGCTGCAGCCCCACTAGCCCCCATGGCCCCTCTTCAGTATTAAATTTTCATCATGATAGTAAATGTGCATTTATATCTCTGTCTCAATGTTCTATAGATCTCTCTCTCTCTCTCGCTCTCTCTCTCTCTCTCTCTTTCTCTCTCTCTCTTTCTCTCTCTCTTTCTCTCTCTCTCTCTCTCTCTCTCTCTCTATTCCTCTCTCCTTCTCTCCCTAAATCTCTCTCTCATTTTCTTTCTCTTCCCTCTCTCTCATTCTTGTTCTTTCTGTCATATAAAGCATTGCAACCAGGTGCTTCATTAACTTGTTTGTGTGTGTGTGTGTGTGTGTGTGTGAACTTGAAATTCCAAAAGATTGAAATAGAAAGGTTCCTTATTGACTTTTCTTTTTAAAAAATTTAATACTTTACAATGAAAAATAATACTGGTTGGCACAGGTAATGCCAAAACAAATAATAAAGATAGTACTAATAATAATAATACCACAAAATCTATATAATTTTATTTTTTCATAGAAAATTTTAAAGACAACTTGCCTACCCAAACCATCAATCCTTACAGATTCTATCATTCATGCTCTATCTAAACATTTTCTCTTATTGTTTCATAGTACTGTCTCATTACTTCCACTGTGTCACATGTTAAGTTCTAATGAATACCGCTATATAAAAAACAAACACATGCAATTCTTGAAAAGATTGAATAATATCCAAGTTTGTTTTGTATGATTTATTGCATCAATAAAATAAAAATATTTTCACATGCATTTATAAAAGAGTATGAATTATGGAATAAAATGTAATATCAAACTAATTGTGTCAATGTCCACTGCAAGCAGGATACTGTATACTATATTAAATTATTATTTCCTTTCACAATAATCAAAGGACCTGAATTGTCGAACTATAATATATCAAATATTTATTTCTTACTCTCACTCACATAACATTTATTGAATCAATTGAATCAATAAATTACAATATTTACACTTGCATTAATGAAAGATTAGGACAATTTAGACCAAAAGCAAGTTAGAATTATGGAATAAAAATGTAATATCAAACATATTGTCCACTGCAAGCAGGATATACATATATATCAAATTTATTATCTCCTTTCACAGTATTCAAAGGATCTGAATTGTCCAACTATATTGTATCAAATGTAGTTTGTATTTCAATCATTTTTAAATGATAAAACACACTTTAACCCTGATAAGGCCAGGTAATTTGGTCAACTCATTCTGCCTCTTGAAATCTCACCTGTAAGTTCAACAAAAATTAGCAATTAAAACGTAATCTTCAGTTATTATACAGTCAATTATTCATAATAGTTTTCTGGATTAATTATTCATGCATTAATCTTTAAATTGCTCTAATTCATTGAACAAAGCTCCAAAGTTTTAGTTTATGTACATGTAAACATACTGATGAAATGGATTTTTTCTTTTCAATGCGAAATACAAGCGACATTAAGATTAGAACCTAACATTCATTGATTTTAGGCTGTTAAAACAAAGATAACCATATTTTGTGAATACTGAGTGAATCAAACAGCCAAAGAGAAATAGGAAGATACAAGTTATATACAGGGCAAAGAGACAATGAATAGAGAAGATAGAAAAGGAGAATAACTTCATAAAAACTGAAATATTAGTTGCAATGAAATAACTGTGACAGTCACCACTTGATATATTGACTGCACTTTTTCTTCAAATAAAAATTCTTTTGGGAGTGCTAACTAAAGATAATTATTCACTCTTTATCAAAGAAATGAATAAGTAAACTTTTCATATTTGAAAACTTATGAAATGCATTAATTTGACTAAATCTAACATATATATCGAATTGTTGTTTTTGGTTTTTATGTTGTTCCATTGTATCATTCATAATATTTATTTATATCAAGTTAAAGTTCAGATGTAGAGGCTTGCTTGGTGGATAGGAATATTGTGCCAAGGTTTATGGATCACCATGTGGTTAGTCCTGAAAAGGACTTTTTGAGAGAGTAGAAGAGATAACAGAGAGTTACAGAAAGTAGAAAATTGATAGGTGAGATAGAGAGTAGAGAATATATTATTCTTTCCTGTGAACCAGATGAGAAGGCATGAGGTGAGAAAGGCTTGTTGTAGTAGTAGTGGAGATGTTCCAGACAGGTTGACTTGTGTGAGTTAAAGTTTTTGAAAATTAACTTATTAAAATCCACATTTTCAATCCTCTTGACCTCATAATTATGAACCCATCAAATAATTAAGAAAAGGGGGAATGTAAATTACTGTTCATTGTTTGAGACATGGTACCGTATTAATAGTAATTTATTCAAGAAATAGTTTCTTGTATACCAAGATATTGCCTCCATCGCAGGCTATGAGGTTACCAGAAGGAGTGATGGTACATGGTCTATGGTAGATAGATCCTGTTGGTTTGTATTCCACAATGCTCCTTGCCTGGATGTCACCATCATGTGACACTTGATCAACTGCATAGATACGACGCTCCCTATTCCAGTATGTGATGAAGAGTGTGTCTGTCAGTTTGTCAACGTGACACCGTGCAAGATTCCACCCATCATGCTGTATGGTAACCTTCTTTCCTGATCTTGAGACGACAGTGAATTCATTGTAACGTGTATGCACAACGATATCACCTGATGACAAGGCTTGTATCTCACTCCACACCTCCTTGTCCTGCAATGTAATAGTGTTCACTATCTTACCATCAGCAGGGTTGATGACGTAGATATTGGTTTGGTTGAACTGAGCAGCGAGGATCATCCCATCCTTGTCAACATCAACGTAAACGGTGGATGGCGTGGATGTATTCCTTGGGATGGTGATGTCTCTAACCACCTTCCATTGTCTGTCATAGATAGTGATGCATCCATCGAGGCTGTCTCTCTCACAGTCTCTTCTCCCCTTGCCACACACTATTAATTCACTGTCTATTTGGGCACATGATGTAACCCACATGTCACTGTCTCCCTCTAAGACTTTATTTGTCTGTCCATTGCTGATATTTGAAAGGTATAGATTGTTCTTAGCATCTCTAACACATAATTCATCATCACTGACCAAACCACATACATGTACCACTGGATACTTAAGAGTTGATGGAAGAGGGAATGATTTGACAAGTTTCCATGTCCCATTAAAGCCATCGATTCTTGCGAACTGTTTCCCTCCTATTTCACCCTCAACAAACTTCACTCTCTCAACTTCTCGCTTTATTCTGGTAAGACATGCATCAATATCCTGATGAACATTCGCACTTACACTCTCATCACGCCATGTAATTACTTGAGGAGCTTCATTCACTAATGTTTTGTCATTTTGTCTGATCCGTTCGATCTTTAGATCCACATTAGTAATCGTGTCAATGCTGTGCTGAATTTTACTTTTCAGATTCTCCATCTTTTTCCCTACTGTTGTATCGATATTGTTAATACTCTCGGTAAGACGTTTGGCTTGGGTCTCCTTTATGGTTTGCTCTTCCTTTTCTGCTTCCACTATGCATGATGCGACTCGTCTCTCTCTTTCTTCATTGAGGATTTGAATTTTCTCATCCACCTCCTTGTTGATTTGAAGAATGTCCTCCTGCTTTTTAGTTTCAACATGATTGATTTTGCCCTCGTATGCGATGTTAATTTCAGCATTAACATTTTCGAGATGGTTACTCACAAACGTAGAAAACATGAATTGTATTTCAGCGCTCAGTCTCTGAAAGTTGCTGTAAGAGTTGATCTAATTCGATTGTTTGTCATTCTAGCTTTTCCTCATCTCAAATATACATCTTCAATGTCCGTCTAGCTGACATGGTTTCATGATCCATGATCTTTCGTTGCGCATGATCATTTTATAGGGATCTTGTGTTTCTTGCAGTAGAATTTGATTGGCTCAGCATGCTTGTTCACATGACCACGTCATGTCGTGTCCTTTTCTTGGTTTTCAGCTTCATGCCGCTATCGATGGGAATTTCGCTGCCATGTTGAATTCGGGATGATTGAACCTGTATTGCTAGGCCCTAAGTGATTAAAGAAACATAGAGAAATGATGCAACTTTGAGTAGAAATGAGAGAGAGGAGGGGGTGGGAAGATGGGCAGAAGGAGGAAAGATGAGAAAGAGGAGAGGAAGTATTAAGAGAGAGGCTAGAAATAGCCAAAGATACAAAGAAGGTAGAGGTGAGGAAGATACACAGCCCTTTAAAGATGAGACAAGATATAGGGAAATATATTACATATTGATTCTTAAAGGTGGTCCTTCACGAGGCATCGCTACAACTAAAACGAGAAAAATTAAGATGAGTGCTATGTAGTTGCTCGCAGACCACTAATATATTGTTCACGAAGCCTTAATAGTAAGCATGACTTAATTTGCATACGATTTACACGACAAGCCAAATCACGATCGTGTGGATACTGTTCGTTTGCATAAAGCACTGTATCAGTGCATGAGTGAATACATGTACCTGGGCCGAATTCATTGCAGTGTTCGGTGTTCGGATCTCGAGATGTGATATATATCACTGCCGATAAAAAATTGGCTCATGACTTCGGCAATCGTTCGGGTGTTTTAGCTTTCGGTTTTTGGACCACTGCGTAAGAGTCACACATCGTTGGTATGAATGGGCACCTTGCAAAGTTCGTTACCTCGTACGTATTTTGAACTCCCTCTACACTATGGGGAACGTACATCTTTCAAGTATAGAACATGGAATTGAAATACATGTAGGCTGACATGTTTGATCTGTTTTTCCACATTTTTTAAGAGTGTATTCATTTATAATTAATTCTAACATAGATAATGTATTGATGAAAATAGTAGGATTTTTTATTCTTTTAGGAACAAATATATAGCAAAATCTGATTTTTGATTTTCAGTATTTAATGGTTTCAAAGATAAAAAAGGAGATATTACGGTGAACACTGTTTTATCTCCTTGATAAAACCAGGTTCAATGAATAAGAAATTTTCACTTACGAACAGTTTCCTGAATTAGCAAGTTTTGAGGAGGATCAGTCGAGCGTCAGCCACAAAATACATCAGTTCAAGTGAAGAGCGAAGTGAAGAAAATTAGTGGGTGTTGCTAACTCAAATAAAATTTATATGATAAGCATACACAAATATGGTTTCATAAAACAAAAATAAATATCAATCTTTGGTTTTATAATGCACTTCAACCTAAACTGTACCATAAAGATAACAGATTACCTGTTAATAAGTGATCAATTTAAAGATATGTAATCTTACATGTACATGTAGGCCCATTGTATTAGCAAATATAAAGTTGGCATATTCTATTTACACTTCAGTATTGTTTATTAGTTCAGCAGCTAGGTGACTTTCGATCAAATGAACAGGCACATTTAGCAAACTGAACATCTGCCAGTGCATCTCTGCTGGATCTAGTCCCTACAAGGGGAGTGCATGCACCAAAAGATGCCCCTTTTACAAAAAATTGTATTTTGAAGAAAAATGATACTATCAGTTTCCTAAAATGCACAAAGTTTGGTTCTTTAATCTTTAATAAGGAGTATTAAATTACCTTCACACTTGTGCTTTTTCGAAATGAAATTGAAACTGTTAAAATTATATATTTCAGTGAATATGTGCATTTTGCTCCCAATGGGTTCCAATACTCGGCTGCCTATCCCTCGTTCGACTGATCGAAAGTCACCTAGCTGCTGGTCTATGAAGTTGATACAGGCTAATATCTGTTCTAATCACCCTGTGATTGTGTTATGAAGTTCATGTTGATAAAGGGGTTATCTCAATGCTGTCAGTGGGCGTCAATGCTTGAAAATGTTGAGTATTGTACGTGTCTGTAGGTCTCTTAAGATTTTTTTTTTAAAGTATCAATACTCTGGGTACAGGTTTTTTCTTTAACAACTTCACATGCATAGATGGGATGGAAAATATCAATAAGATCTTGACTTTATTGCATACATTAGCTTATGTAAGAAAAAATAAATCAATGAAAAATAGTTGTTTGGAAGTTCCATCTTTGATAGAGAATTGCGTGGGCTCATATCCTCAAAAAAAAAAAAAATGGAAATGACCATCAGATTATACTTTTCCATGTGTTCATCCCACCCTCCCCCACTTTCTGCCTAGCCAACGCATTTTCAAAATTGCACTACAGCGCCCTTGCCAGTTTAAATGATGATGATTCCATATTAAAGCCTCAGTTTGTTTCTGTGTTAATTTTTGCTTTAAGTGCATGCAGGACATTTTAAACGACTAATAATCGTAGGGTGTAAATCTAAAATGTGCCACTGAAAAACAAATAAGTATCATATCTCTTTAATAAACATTCTTTTTATTCTGCAGAGAAACTGAGTGAGCGTTACAAGGACCTGGAAGGAGAGTTGCATGTAATTGAACTGAACAAAGGAGAAAGAGGACTGGGCCTGAGGTATATCATTGTTTCATTTCTGGGTGGTAGTTGTAGACATAAGGGCTGCAATTTCTCCTTGTCTATAGTACTAACAGATAGACTTTGCAAATGTAAAAAAAAAAAAGGTAATTGGACATGAAAAAGAATCTAATTACCAGTGGTAATCACACATGGTACATGTGCATGAAACAGATCATTTTCTAACGGTTCAGCTCTCCTCCTATTTAATTTGACTTGATATGTTTTGACCCTCCAATCATGTTTGATTTGACTTTACTATGGTTGATTTGAACTTTAAACAATTGAGTTGACCTGTGCTAAAGAAGTTGTCAAGTAAAGTCTACTACATTTACATGTACTACTACGGTGGTCGATTTGACATAATAATTTAATTGACCTTTGGTTTTTTAATGGTTGATCTGAGCTTTTAATAATTTATTGACTTGATGATTTGACTTTTGAAGCATTGATTTGACCTTCTAATAGTTTATTTGATCTTCGAATCGATCATAAATAATTTACCATGGTGTATTACAGGTCCCAGCAGCCCAGCCTCCCCACCTGCTGAACACATCTCAGACACCCATCCACCCTCTGACCCCTTGACCTGTCCAGTGGTCAAAGGTTACAAGACACTCATTGTGGTTGATAGGGGATACGACATGGGACTCGGTATCAGCCTTATTGGAGGATCTGATACAAAACAGGTATGAGCTAAAATGAATAAGTCATATGAATTGAATTGGAATAAAATGATAGAGAAATTGATAAATAGCAGTATGAACTCAGATTATTTGAGATTTATTTATTATTCATTCATTCATTCATTCATTTATTCCACATTAAAAACATATTACAAACAATTTGTCTTCTTTATACAATTGTGGCGGGAATATAAAGTGCACAAAGGAGGCTTGTTAAACATAATCCCTTTAATTACATAATTTTTCTTAGGTTACCCAAGAGGAATAGAATGACACTTGCAGATTCATGTGTGAGGTTTTAAAATGAACAGTTTGTAGTGAAGTAAAATAAGCTCAAACACACATCAGTCATTGAAACAGCAATCAAATAACAGCAAACGGAAGATTCAGAAACAGGAACAGGACATAAAATAAAATATAACTCAACAGGATGAAGTCTGGTAGTGCACTGGTTTATTCTAGGGCTACTTGGCCACATCAGAAATCATACTAATACAAGATAAATTTACATATTCAAATTAAGACGGATTAACCAATAGAAATAAAGAGAATGGAGGAGCCAACTCAAAATGGAAAAGTCCAATTCATAAGAATAACCAATAAGAGATAAGAGGATGAAGATGAATAAGATGATGAGATGATTATGTAATAAGAATGTTGAACAAAAGAATCAGATGTGGAATGTAATGAATGAAGACATCTGAATAGGAAAGGAATGATAGAGAAGGAGGTTGAAAGTCAAATAGGAAATGGATGTAAACAAAGCTGAACTAAATACCAAAGCTGAATAGAAATAAGGTCAACTAACAAAGGAAACCTAAATGTACAATAAACAGTCCTACACATGTATATGCATAATTGAACATGAGATTAAATCTTTGACAGCATAATGTACATGTATGCTACTTTTTACGATTGAAATATACAAATTCATAATCAGTGTCATTTATCGTAATGAAGATTAATTTCTTATATGATTATCCCTCTTCTTTTCCAGTCCAATGTCCAACCCAATAGGGGCAGTCGCCAAAAATTTGACTTTTTATGAAGGGTTAAAAATAATAAAATGTAAAGAGAAGATTATTGGAAAAAACGTTTTATTTTGGCAAGGTTGACTTTTTAGCGATTAATTTCTTTTCTAATTTTCTCTATTCTGTTCCAGTCCACCATAAGAATTCAGACAATTCAACCCAATGGAGCTGTCGCTAAAGATGGTCGTTTGGAATCTGGTGATCAACTCCTTGAGGTAAATATTGGTACCGTAAAAAACAATAATAAGACTGGGGAGCAGATTCAGCCCCCCTCCCCATCCTCTCCCCCTTGGTTGTAAAATCTTGGCTGTTGACCGCACGATTATAATCTACAAAACTCTCATGTTTATACTTGCAAAAATTTGCGACATTATGGAAAAGTTGAATGATGTATATTGTACAACTTGGGCAGCCTTTCCTTATGTAGCACTTATGCATGGTCAATCATAATTGACCTTGCACTGGGAAATACCTTTTTGCAGCAGTTTTCTTCCAATGGAAAGTCAAGGCAGAGAAGTGTCTTGAGCAGCTCCCAGCCAAGTCAAGGTGGCATATCCAAAAAAGGGTCTAAAAATTCTACTAAACAAAATTAAAAATATCTAATGGAAAAATTATATTGCAATGAGACTATAGATTATCTTAAATTATTTTGAGGTAGGTTTAAAGCTGGTTTTGCTAATTATTATTGAAAAGTATCCTCAGCAACCAAGAGGGCGACAGACAGCCATTTTTCAGTACTGACTGATGTTGGTTTGCAGCTGTATGTGCTTATATAGTGACTATTCATTATCAATACTTAAAATAGAGTGGGACTAAGGGTGATCTTGCCTTCATAGTGTACAAAATACATGTCTTCCCTGCATTTTTCTACTTAACTTTTATTTTCCTTCTTTCAAGCAAATGTTAAAGACCTGGGGTCTTGGGCTTTCCTGGGAGTGGATCAGAAGTTGTGAAAAGCACAGGAAATATTTGTCTTGAAGCTAAATTTCTGGACCACAGCAAAAGAAGCTGTTCCACCATTCTTTGGCCTGCTTTGGGCATTATGAGATCAAAGTGAGATTCTACCAAATCGGGCAATTTTCAAGGCATTACATAAGAGGTCTGTTGATGATAAAACTTGAGGTGATGGACAACTCCTGTTACTGGGTAAGGGTCCATGGTGTCAAATTACCCATGGAAGCCCAAGACACACTGACATTAATGTGAATTATTTTCTAAAGACACACTGCAGTAAGACAAATAAAATATTCAGGGTTCAATTCATCATCATCATCTTTCAAATTTTTCAGGTGGATGGCTTAGATTTCAAGAACATCACACATGATGCTGCCCTCAATGTCCTGCGGCAGACAGCCTCCAAGGTTCGAATGCTAGTGCTTCGTGAGGACCCCCCTCCATCCACCCCTACCCCTGCCCCAACCCAGGGGGACGAGGAGGAAGGAGAGGAAGGGTTAGATGTTTTTACAGTTATTATTCATCAACCGGCTGGGCAGAGTCTAGGGCTTAGTATTGCTGGAAAGTGAGTGAATAATAGAAAATACAAGAATTAAATAATTTTACATTTTAACCACTTAGCTGCGGACCACGTAATATTACGTGCTTGGCGTTTGTACACTGTGCGCGGGCCACGTAATATATACTCATGATATTGTCTGAGCTTTGTCTGTTTTGACACACAAGTGCCACGCTGGTCATACCCGTACTGTGCAATTAGCTCAATGCAGCAGTCAAGTGGTTAAGGTGCTTTGGGAGAATGTGCAGTTGCATTTTTTTGTTTGTTTTGTTTTGTTTTGTTTTGTTTTCATTTGTTTACATACATGTACATGTAGTCTATTTCTGTGTGGTGAAACAGGTAGTAAAACATTTTGAAGTCAGATTTGTTGTATATACAATTTAGTATCAAATAAGTTATCAGTTTGGTCAGTTCCTCAAGATAAGGAATTTGTGAACAAAAGCCTTTCAAGTTTTAAAAAAAAAATGAAAATTAAATCATGATGGAGACAGTTCACAATATATTGAGGAAAATCGTTACTTTTGTCAACAAAAAAAAAGAGGAATAAATTGCAAAATATGTTTATAATTCAATATATGAGCCCCCATTATCATACAGACACCTACACTAATACAATAAGCCACGGCCATCATCATCAGGGGAGCACTTCGTGAAACAAATATTCACTGATTCTCACTGACAACTGTTATAAGCTACTGACATGCTTGCATCTGATTGGCTGAGAGCAAATTTGCGGGATAAAATGTCCGACAAGTCCTTTCGTGAAACACCCCTGGATGACTTTGAAGAAAGAGTGACCTTGTAAATCAATTATCATTATTATCATCATTACCAAAGTTCTTGAGTTTTTAATATGCAATGGTTGACAGATATTAACAAGACCTTTGTGTCTTGCATTCCAAATTAAAATATTTTAGTATAATCCACATTTTGATTGACAGGTGGTCATTTTCAAACGCGAGTGGCGAGATAATTGGAGAGACAGAAGGGCGCATATCTTCGCACTTGTAGGTTATAATGGATCATGACTACCATATTACTGTATAAGCCAATATTCTTCACGATTTTTGGCTAGTTGGGGATATCCGAGAGAGCAAAATTTTGAGATATTGGTGATGTTTTCATTACTATAAAAAGCCTTGTATTGAAGTAGAAGTTTTATTGATGACTGACTCACGAAATTCGCGAAAATAAAGTCTCCGCGAAAATAACCACTTATACAGTACCGTATGTTTAATGTAGGAGTGGCATAAATCATGACCAGCTGGATTTGAATTTTACAATTTGTCCTTGAAATTAGGATTAAAAAAACGATGCGTGAGTGACACATCAAATTTTGGACATTGGTTTCTTACCGTTTTGGTTATGGGTTCGATGTGTGCCCAAGTAGATCTCCTAGGGTACCATAAGTACTGGTATATGTACATACATAGTGTACCTCTCTAACATATACATGTATATATAGTCCTTATCAATCATTCCCTCTCGGTGGAAAATGGTTCACCCCTATGTGTCATGAGTGCCGTAAGTGACACGACAACTACTAAAATGCAACATGTTTCTCAACAATTCAAGGAAATAGCTATATTCCAATTACAGGTGATTTTATTTGATTTATTTGTCAAGTATAAACAACATTCACATTATCTTGACGGGATGACCCATGAAATGTCTAGAGCTTATTTACAATGAGGTTCTAAGGTGTACATTTATCATGTTAGAGTCGTCCATGATAATTACTTTAAGCAAAAAAAAAAAAAAAAAAGTGACAAAAGTGAGTAGATATAAGAATGAGAGGCATTTAAAGCTCCATAGTCCCATATGTGCCAATTCCTGTTTGATCAATTATTTGGCACAAGAAAACAGGATCACATAATGTTTGAATTAAACAAATTGGTTTATTGTGATGATGCCTTTGTATTGATTTCAGATCCTAATTTGCATTTACAAAGGCACAGCGCCACATTAAATGTTCAGCTCCATGTCCACTGTCTTTTGTTTGAAAATGACTAGGTATGAACCTGTAATGTACAATCTTGTTAATTTGGATGTTGGATGCAAGAAACATGTTGTATATAATATTGTCTGTTACATTCCTATCATGTCAATAACCAGTTCCCATGTGTGTGTGTGTGTAGTCTAAGTTTTCTAAAAGTCTAATAACTCAAGCTCATATAACAGAATAACCCTAACCCTTTAGTATATTTTCACAAGTTACATGTAGGTGTTTCAATGTCCCTATAATAACCCTATAGCCCTGACACCCCTTACGTCATAACCCTTAACCTAACCCTTCTCCTAAATCAAACCTGGTTATAATTAATCCCCCCCCCCCCACTCAGGGGGTCAACCATACACATAGATTCTTGAGAGATACCCCTATCAGTAGGGTAAGCTGTGTCAAAATTACCCCCTATTACAGGCATTTAGAAGGGAAGTTGCACCAAAATTACCCCCTATTACAGGCTTTGGAGGGCTAGCTAATAAAATTACCCCTTTTCCTAGGTTTTTGGACCATATTCAGGACCTTATTTCAGGATTTGTCTTCAAAGAAATGAAATCTACCCCTAATTAAAGAATAGGTCGGGGGAAAATGATAAAAGACCCCTATTTCAATGATTTCTCAGGTTTTTTTTCCCTGACCTGATCTCCTAAAATATACCGCTTTCCCAGAGAAATCGGGAACACACATATGTGTATGGTTGACCTAATCCTAAGGTTTATGGTAAGGGTTTCTGGGTGTCAGGGTTTCGCAATACGGAAAGACCCATGATTTATTTTTATTGTATCCAAAATTTCTCCCATCTTTAGGGGTGGAGCTCTTTATGTCTCGGACATTGCACCAGGGAGTGTTGCCGATGACAACGGTCAGCTAATGAGAGGTGATCAGATTGTATCGGTCAATGGTCTAGCGGTCAAGAATATTCCACAGGAAGCTTTAGCCACACTGCGACAGGTCAGTCAAAGAATTCTTTAAAAAGTTGGGGGAGAAACTTTGTTTTTGGTTTTTTCATGCCTTTTCTGTTACTCCGTTTTGGTATTAAAGTCATAGGGTTTTTTTAACCACTTTAGAGTAATATTACACGTTTGGGGACATCCTATAGTCTTCAGGGCCGATAGTCTGCAGTGCTTATAGACATCTACACCTTGGTGTAGGGTCATAATGTGACCCAGTTTCCTAGGGTCATCGTGACTTTTTATTGTTCATTCGGCCTACGGACTATCAGGCTGTAACTACATGTTCATATATATGCACTTTACAATAATGGAATATTATTCATCCATTTTACCTGCTATCTAAGGTAGCGAACAAAATGAGAATAAAATTGAAAAACCCTATAGATTTCTTTGAAATAGTGATTGCAACCAAAAGAACGGTGGAAAAAGTATATCGTAGCCAATTTGATCAAGCTGAAAGGGATACCATATTGTGGAGAATGTTTGTATTTGATGCACTTTTCAGCCAATGTTTGTATGCAATATTACACAGACATGTAGTGAATCAATAACATACTTCAATCACAAAGAATGTAACATCTTTTGCTTTACAATCTGTTGCCATAGTTATAGAACAATATTTGTCATTCTAGGAAATCAAGTATTGAGGTTATATGTCCTCAGGCAGCTGAGAAAATTTGTAAAACGAGCTGGTTTTGAAAATGCAAATTTATCATATATTTAATATTGTTTGCGATTGCAGTTTGCCCATGCGTTTTAAGTTGGGCCCATGTTGTGTGACACACTCAAAATTTGTACTAATCGTGCGCATTTCTATGAAAGTGGCTGTAACTTTTTAAAACTTTATATTAACCCCACATAAGTATACATTTTCCGGAAGCTGAATGTCTGAGGAGTTCAGAAATGCGCTTAAAATTAACATAGGTGGCGCCCTTGAAAGGTTATGAATCTTAAATCCTGAAAATTTCATGAAAAAAGATGACTTTGGAAAAAAAATTGCAAAAAAATACTGTTTACCCTACAACAGTTTTTAATGCAGATTTGAACTCGTCACATTTAGAGCTTTCCAAACATGTATAACTTTCTATACCCTGGTGGAGTTTACCGCATTTTGCTCGAGGCTGGAGAGATGACTTCGAAAACTTCAATTTTTTTAAAGAAAATGTACCTTGTTGCCATGTTCTAAGTACTGTAACTCGCTGTTTAAGATACTAGACATGCAATGAAGAATCCTATATAAGTTGGTAAGGCAGAGAGAAGTAGCAAAGTAGTACTGACATGTGAAAGTCCCTTTATCTTGGTAAACATTAACCATAATGTCCTATATAAGAGCCCTTTAGCTACATAAAGAAATTGTCATTCATATAGTACAGTCACAATGTACTATTAAAAGTGTACAACACTAAACTGTTTTATGGATCATAAACTAGCTAAATTACATTTTGCAAGTGTTTCAGAAGGGTGAATGCATTTCAGTTAAAAAAAATACATCTCTGAACATGATTTAACTCTGTTTTACAGCACATGTACCATATTTGCTGCGCGGCTCCTCCTGCGCGGCTCCTCCTCCACCCCTGACTCTCGTTAATTAACAGTTAATTAAAAGACAATGATGAAATTTTAACTTTTTTCAAAACATGTATTTTGTTGCCCTACCTGAGAGCTTTGATTTAAGACCAAATTCAGCTATATAGCTTGTATAGTTTTTAAGTAAATCAATAAACAAAATCAAATTTGAGGAGCAGATGTCACAACTCCACCTTTTTAAGGGCCCAACTCAAAACGCATGGCCGTTTGTGTTCAGTTAATGTGCTATGTAAAAGGTTTTGTACATATGTTTAAGGACACCCAGATTAAGCGGAACCCAATTAGTCAGTAATTTTTCCCTATGAAGGCAAGCAAACGATGAAATATTTAATGCACCATATGAAAGTTCAATCTTTCTTCTTTCTTTTGACACCAAATACAACACAAAAGAGCCATGCATGCATGGATTAGCAATAAGAGTTAAAATTAATGGTAAAAATGAATTTGCACAGATGAAAATAATGTGAAATGCACTGGTTGTCTGCAGTGAGTGAACGACTCATGCTTGAGAGATTTGGTGAATGGAAACCAACAAAGAATATTAAGGAAATGCTAAAGAACCGTCCCTTTCTTATGCAAGGCTGTTGCTTCCCTTCCACTCAGCCTGTGCAAACAAAAATTTACTATTAATTCTTTTAAACTCTTCTTGCTTATATACATGTACAAATGTATGCATGACTTTTTCGGAATGCATTTGGTGCCAAAAGAAAAGAGGGAGGTTAAGCTTTAAAACACTGCGCTTAAATTTTCATTGATTGCCTGCTTTCACAGGGAAAATGACTTCCCATACTGGTTCCGCTGTATCTGTGACACACTCGTATGTCTTGATGAGACAAGCTTCTGTCTTCTAACCACATGTAAACTAATATTCATAGAGGTGCAATTGAAAAATTCCAATTTGAAGACTCAAAGTACAGTGTACTTACAAAGTCCCAAAATGCATGAATATATATTTACTGTTGTGACCTTTGACCTACAGAATGCGGAGGGTGACGTGAATCTGAAGATTGCTCGTCAGAAGGACGGTGGAGGATCTCGGCTGAGCATGGGCTCGTTTGAGACCGTCGTCACCGCTCAGCCCGTCTCGGTAGAACAATCCCCAAGCCCAGGTAATAACAAAACAGAGTACAAATGATGATAATGATGATGATGGTGGTGGTGGTAATTAAAATGATCCTAATTATAGTAATAAAGTTGATAACAGTGATGATGATGATGATGATGATGTGGTAATGATGGTGATGATGATGATAATGATGATGAAATATGTGACGATAACGAATATGATGGTAGTGATGATGATGACGAGGATGATGATGTTGATGATGGTGATGGAGATGATGATGATGATGAGGAGGAAAATGATGATGATGATGATGATAATCATTATCATCACCATTTTCTTCATTATTGTCATCATCATCATCTTCATCATAATGATGATGATTATGATGTTAACGATGATGATGATGTTCAGAATGCTAATGATCATGATGTTAATAATAATGATAATAATAATATACCGGTATGTGATTTGTAATGCGCCAAATCCACTCTGTGGAGTACTCAAGGTGCAATGACCGAATGATTCAAATATTGGTGGTAATGTTTATGATGATGGGGAAGAGAAATATGTTAAGTATAGCAGGGCTTGTATTAAACCAAAATACTTGCACTGGTTGTTAATAGGTCCTTCATTCTCTTTCTTTCTTTGCTTATGGCAGGTGGTGCTGAGGCCAAACGAGCAGATTTCACTCAATCTCAAGAATCATTTGGATCCAGCACGGAGATGATCTCTGAAGAAGAAACTTCATCCAGGTAAAAATATTTCTAGGCTTCTCTGATTGTTAAAGGGAAAGTTCACCCTTGAAATTAAATTGAATTAAGAATTATAAGAACAACTCAATTCCATGACGTTCATTTCAAGTAAAATCAGGAAAAACTTATCATTTTTTTGTGTTTTGTATGGGATGGCCTATTTGGATAGTTTTTTTCACCATTTTTCTGGCCCATTGACCAACTGAACCTTACTCCTATGGTCGATACTTGATGACCCTCCCCCCCCAAAAAAAAAAATAAAATAAATAAAAAAATGAAAAATAAAAAAGAAAGCCTACCCCCCCCTTTCTTTTTTTTTTTTTTTTTTTTTTTTGTTGCTTACTGGGCAGACGGATAAAAAAATTGGGGTGTACCAATATCTAAAATTCCAATTTGCCCCCACACCTCATGAAATCCTGGATCTGCCACTGTATTATGTACATATATGTGGAATGTAGACAAGTGTCTTGCCAAAGATTCGATGTACCCTTTGATCGACAGTCCACGCCTGTTCCTACAGATATCTCAATAATGTTTAGACCTCTATCATATCTGTCTTAATGATATCAACCATTGCTTCTCTTGGGTCATTCAGTACTGGTGTAAAGACTGTAACCTTGGAGCGAGGACCAGACGGCTTGGGCTTTAGCATCGTCGGGGGTTACGGCAGTCCCCATGGCAACCTGCCGATTTACATCAAGACCGTCTTCAACCGCGGTGCTGCAGCCGTTGCTAAGCAACTCAAGAGAGGTGACCAGATCCTGGCTGTTAATGGAGAGTCATTAGAGGGCGCTACACACCAGACTGCGGTCAATCTCTTGAAGAAGGCTCGCGGTCAGGTGATATTGACAGTGGTGACTTGATTGAAGGATTGCAACCTGCATTTCTCAATATAAACCTGTTTACTCAATGTCAGGTTATATTGACAGTGGTGACTTGATTGAAGGATTGCAACCTGCATTTCTCAATATAAACCTGTTTACTCAATATCAGGTTATATTGACGGTGGTGACTTGATTGAAGGATTGCAACCTGCATTTCTCAATATAAACCTGTTTACTCAATGTTATCAAAGTATGGGATGTTTTGTCAAAGTACCATTGTTGATGGGTTAATCATTTTATCATCTGTTCTGTATGATAAAAATTGTGTTCATAGAATTTTCCTGTTGCTATGCTCGGCAGGCCTCTGGTGAAAGCAACATTTGTTTGTATTCCAGTAGAATATTCATAACTAATATTGTTCAATTTTACTGGATGAATCATACTATTCATAGATTAAAACTCTTCTACCCTTCGTCAGTAGGAGGATTATTCAAATACTTCCAAACACTATGATTATACTCAATTATTCATTCCTCTAAAAACATAGTGAGTTTTTATATTTACAAATCATAGTTTTTTTGGTTTTTTTTATCTCACTCAGTACTATTAAAATCAACTTCCATGAAAGCTTATTCCCATTACTTGCGTTCCCTATACATGTATGGCATACCATACTGCCTTTTGCTTTAAAGTATATTGAAGGATATCTCTTTTTGCCTCTTAGAAAATGGTATAAACTCAGCATTCCATATTCTGTGTTCTGAGTCATCTATTGTTGTATAGGCCAATATTTTCGCATACAGATATTTTTATGCTTTTTGACTAGGCGAGAAAATTCATGAGACCTTCATTACATGATGTTTGGGGACATCTTCATTTCTATCTTAAAGTAGCCATACATTGATATGTGTATTTTTGCACGGTCTGACGTGCGAAATTGCAAAAATAAAAGCCACTGCGAAAATGACTTCTTCTGCAGAAATTGATTTATCGTTGGTGATCTCCCATTTTCATCAAATCTATCTCTTCTAAGCTGGGTATATGTCTGTACTTCTTCTTATGTAAATTGTCTTTTTAAAGCAAGAGATCATGAATTTATTCTTCCCTTATGTTGAGGGACGGGTCCAGGATATTCCATTATAACTCATGATCATTTTCATAGGACAAACTTTACTTGGTTTTACCATGATAGAATTCCACTTTTCATATTTAAACAACATCATTTAGTGTGAAACTTGGCGAAAAGAAACTCTTTAGAATTACACATTGAGTAAGTATTTTATTTAAAGAAAAATATGTTCACTTTATGTAAACATTGTTCTGTGGGAAGATTATTTAGATCATGTGTTCCACAAACAGCTTATGAGCTCAGAAACATCTTTGCGTTTTTAGTAAATGTTAACAAATAGAAAGTGATTAATTGATGTATTTGTTTGTGTCAATATGCATAAGCTAATTAATTATTGTTATTGATAACTGCTTACTTGATTATTAAACAATAAGTTTCTTGTTGAAATATCCTGGACATGTATGTGATTGTATACATGCATAGGTTTTCTGTCCGCCCCCCCCCACTCCCCCCCCCAAAAAAAATAATTGGTGCCACAAAAAATCACAACAATGGATACACGGAGCAACCAAACGTCACAATAGCTTAATTAGCACAAAGATTTGGCGAAGATAAGACCCAAGTTCAAAAGATCTAGGGGCCCACCGATACTATAATAAATAGTGGCACACTAGAATACAATATTACTGGATTATATGTACGACACAAATTACTAAATAGTGCATGTTTGTTCACCAAGGCCGCAGGCTGAGGTGAAATAGATTTTGCACGAGGATAATTTATTAGGTCTTGCTTTTTCACTTCAATACTTCTCTTACAAAGACTGGTGCACCTTTTTCAGATATTCCCATATCAAACTAAATCAACTGAGATATACATGTTTGGGCGTTGATGTTCTTCTGTATTTAAATATGTGATAAATCCCATGTCAAATTTCCATTTTATTGCATATGTTTCTGACAAATAAAATTTGTCACTGTATAAATCTTCTATTCGAGAAGATTCGTCTTTAATAGCGTATAACCAAAAAAAGTTATTTTTTATGTTTATTTCCCCCAGAAAACGCAAAGCATAAACGTTGTATGTGTGATCTTGATGCTAGAGGCGCTGCCGAGGAGACTAAACAAGCTTATAATTATGAACCACAAAATGATGACTGTAATGCCAGAGCTTGTAGGACCAGGTATTTCAAATCGATAGTTCATATCAATATTACGCCCTGCCAAATGTCTTGAAATAACGATGTATCATTACTTTTAACCATTGTACTGAGACACTAACCAAAGCATGTTAAATGCAAAATATATATTTGATCAGTGTATTTATGTATAGATCTTTAGTAATATCGTATTTTTATTAACTCTACAGTGTTTGCACTGGTGGTTTGAACATTAAAATGCATTTTTAATAACATATTGTATTACATATGTTATATCTTAATCATTTTTGTATAATCCTTGATTCACATAAAGTGCCTGAATGGACTTACTACTATAATAATGTAGACATCACATATATATTTTATGCTTTTAGTTTGTAAATGGTTCACATGTTATTATGTATCATGCAAATAAAAGCAAATACTTTAGCGAATTCCCTTTTTTCTACTCTTGTCAATGTGTTGTGTTTGTAATAATTTCTAGTGATGATTGATTTTGATGTTAGGTGTTTGATGATATGATGATATGTATGGGTGTGTGATGAGATGTGTAGATGACATGATGTGTCGAGTGTGGTGGAGATGGTGGGATGAGATGTGATGAATGATTGGTTGATTGTGATGTGTGCGTGAATGGTCGTGATGATTTGATGGAGATTATGTGATAATGGTGAAGACTATGGTGCTAAAGATGGTGGAGATAATGATGTGTTGATGATATGGTGTTGATGATTGTTGATGATTATTGGTGTATGATGATGATGTGGTGAAGACAATGGTGGTAATGATGGTGAAGATGATGATGGGTGATGGTGGATGGTGATGACGTTGTTGTCTGAATGTTGATATGGTGTTGTAATTGTGGTGATTAATGATGTGATATGAGAGGTGGTGAGTGGTGTGTTGATGTGATGATTGATTTGATGATGACTGATGGTAAGAACAATGGTCAGGTTGATGATGATTGCTGGTTAAAATGGGTGATGGTATGTTGGTTGTATGGTGATGATAATGGTGTTGATGGATGAATGTTGATAATGATGATGGTGTGATGATTATGGGTATTAGATGTGTGATAAATGAAATGTGATGATGAGGTGGTGTGGGGTGTGTGTTGATGGGTATGTATTTGATGATGTGATGGTGAAGAATGGTGGTGATGGATGATGATTAGATGATGTTGTATATGGTGATGATGATGCTGATGGTATATGAATGAGATGTATGAAGGTGTGAGGGTGATTGTGTTTGATGGTGATGATGATGTGTGTGATTGGTGTATATGATATGATGATGTGAGGATGATTGTTGATGGTGTTGGGTGATGTTGATGTGTTGGTGGTTGATTCAATGGGTTGTAAGATGATTGATAATGATGATGATTAGGCCAAAAAAAAAAATGTTGTTTGCCCTCCGCGACCGACCGTAAAATGGCAAAATTTGGGTCGGGATTTTTTTATTATCTTTTTTTTCTTCAAAAGACCTAAAATTGAAAAACTCACCATTTTCGACGGAAAATGTAAAATATTCATGCAGTAGAAAGTTTCTCATTTAGTAGTATGAAATGCATGTTTACTCGAAATAAATGACCACGGTCGATGTCAAGCCCTGCACTGATTGGTATTCGCGATAACACGCCGTTTCACTTGTCAGCCAAGTTTAGTCGTCCTTAAACAACAGCGGTTGGTGGATATCGTGAGATTGAGTTTTCGTAAAAGATTTTTTTTAAATTCTTTTAATCAAACATCGCATTTTATGAACATTTTATAATTTATTAAAAAAAAAAATCGACCGACCACCCTAATTTTTAATTTTTCCACTGGAGGGCAAACAAACAAATTTTTTTGGGGGCCTTAATTGATATGATGATGATGGTGAGATGTGAGTGGTGATGATTGTGATGGATGATTATTGATGATGATGATAGGGGTAATGATGTGCGTTGAAGTGATGATGAGATGATGATGATGATGAACGATATACAGGGTGTCGGTGATGATGATGAGCATGATTATGTATGGTGCTGGTGTTGATAACGTTGATATAATGGTGGTAATAACAATTAATGATAGTTATGTTGAAGAGGGGAATGATATGTGTGATATATGTGGGCTGTTGTTTGGGGTTGTGGGTGGTGGTGTGAGGTGATGGTGACTTCAGACTCTGATATAAGGTTTAATTCTATGCAATTGCGCCATTCGGTTTCTGTCAGATATCCTGCTTATTAGTTAGGGTCATATTATGATTTGTAATCCCCACAAAAAATATTCAAATCATTCTTTTTAGATTTACACGGATATAGACAGACGAACAAACGATATAGATGGGTGAATATACATCTGAATTCCTTTTCACCATAAAAACATGGAACATTGAGTACAGAAGAAATTTTTGGCGAGTCCAGTGGCGGATCCAGGCGGGGGCGCAGGGGAACCCCCCCCCCATAATTGAAAAAGCCGCTCATTGCCTGTTGTTAATATAGAAAAATCGCGGCGCGCGCCCTCCCCCCTATACTTGGAAGTCTCTGGATCCGCCAACTGAAGTCAAGTAATTTGTAGCCTACTATAGTGTCATATTTTTTCAATAAGAAATCAAAATGGGGAAACACAAATCACCGTCGATAGGCCTAATTAGCCCTAATTGCTGCTCGGCAGTGTAAAGATGCTATCTCACTTCCGGAGACGTCTCAACTCAGAGAATGTCTCCTATAACTCTTTTTTTTGTCAGTCGCAGAGACGTACTGCATATAAAACATTGAAACGGATAGAATAAAGATAATACTGATGGATCCCTAACAAGAAGATCAAAATACCGCTCAGCATTATATCCAGGATTAGAATCTCGAAAATTAATTATAGAAATAGGCTATAAGTGAGCTGACAGTAATGGCCTTAGAAAGATCGAACCAATACAAAGGAAATCTGTCATAATCTTTGCTAGATCTTTTTTCTGCGCTCCGATCTATTATATTGAAATTTTTAATCATATAAAGAAATTAGGCTTTTTGAGTCGATATTAGATCAGTAATGTAGGCCTAACTAAAGGGGAACAAAAGAGTAGGGCCTAGTAAACATTTATATTCGAATGGATACCTTCTCGTCGTGCTGATATAACCATGCTAACGAAATCACAGCCGTTGATAACTCGCAACAAAAAAAAAATCATTGAAAGAAACATTTGAGATGGAAATCCCCGATAGGCCTATAAAGGAATATTATTATTTGTTTTCAGTCTATAAAGGCAAACTACGTACAATGGGAAGTTTCACTTTCAAAACAACTGTACATTTTCATTTGCATTGCAAAAAGTATGAAAGAGAAAGAAGGCTTATAGAAAGACGTTAAAAATATACTTCTAACTGGAAAATTTTTTATTTGGGAATTTCATGCTATGAATATCATTCTGAACTATACAAACCAACCGAAAAGCATGATGGAATAAGTTTATACTGAATAAAAAAAAATGAAAAAAATTTGGAAAAAACTATGAGACAGGTGAGCCATTTCAGAGGCTCAAATCGGGATATTAAGTCAGGAAACAAACCAAGGAAAACCCTCGATCTGCGCAAAATCTTTTAAAAAAAAGTGATAAAGAGCGCCACACTCCAACAACAAGGGCCCGTTTATTTAATTAAGGGACAACGCGGCCAGAATGAAGATTACACTAATTACAGTAGATCATTGGAACATTGGTACAAAAAGAAATTTTGCGAGTTGCGATGGCTTATCCAGGCGGGGGCGCAGGGGCCCGCCCCCCCCTCCCCATTATTTGAAAACCGCTCATGTGCCTGTTGTTAATATAATGAAAATTCGGCGGCCGGCGCCCCCCCCCCTCTCTTGAATTCCTGGGATTCCGCCACTGGAGTCCAAGTAATTTGTAGGCCTACTGTGTCATATATTTTTTCAATTAAGAAATCAAAAATGGGGAACCCACAATATCACCGTCGATAGGGCCAATTCAGCCCTAGGGACATTGCAGGTAAAATATGGCCTCCAAGCTTCATTTGCCTAATTTGCATAAAATTAGAAATGACACACAGTCTAATCCTGTGTTTTTATGTATCACATTACTACTGCTCTAACTTTATTGGTGAAGAGAAATAACAAATTATCACCCGACCCCCCTGTCTTACAATATTCAAATGTTGACGTCATACCAAAGTGAACCATATTACCTGCATTGTGCATAATATGGGCCACATGTATTTAATGTAGTGTTTTAAAAACTACAATGACTCACCATGTCTGAAGTTGCTTTAAATGTTGATAATCATTAACTTTAAATAAATTGAAATTATAAAGCCCCCTTTCAGTAAAACCCTTTGACTATATATTCCATTGTTATGCATTTTGATATTATTTCTTTTTTAAATATTATTTAAATATTATTTATATCTACAAGTCAATATAGCCTACAATAAGTTATGTATATAATTACTATATGTGAATATACCCAAAAAATCGTCGAGCAAAGAGATTGATTTGCCTCAATCCCTTTACAAGTACCCAGAAGCATTTCCGCCATTTTGGATGTCCCATATTACCTGCACTAATGTTGCCTGTGTCAGCAAGCATTCAATGCCACGTTACGATTCAACCCCTGTTCAGCTAAAACAAATTACTGTACCACGCTAGTATGATCAAAATGGAAACATAAGCTTACTAAAAATACAAAACAAAATGAGGTTACCCCTCAAACACTCTTTACCATCACTCTGTGAAATATCAAATTTTACATCAGGCGTAAAAAAATTGCCGTAAAGTTTTACCTACCTTGTTGGTTATCAAGCAATTTTCTCAGAGAAATTTCGCACAGATGCTCTGACGACGATATATTTTCGGATACAGTTTATATAACAAACAATATTATCGTTGCTCACCACGGTCACCGGGGGGGGGCGGGGGCGGTAAGGTGTTCAAAAAAATTTGCCTCTGCCTCAAAAGAAGAGTACCATATTTAGCTATATGGGTAGGAAGATCCGGCCAAAAGAAATTGTAAGCAAAAAAAAGAAAAAAAAAACTTTTTTTTTGTTTTTTTTTTTGTTTAAACGAACCTCTGGTGGCCAGCGGGGGGGGGGCGGGGGGCGTCAACCCCCCGAACCCGCCCCCCCTGGTTACGGCACTGCAGCCCATTGAGAGCAATTCTTTTGCCTAGGAGGCCAGGGGATACTGAACAAAAATTCATCCTATTTTAATCCAATTCACTCCATTTTGAATAATTAAAGCTGTCACATCGTAAAAACCCATCAACTTCAAGCACATTTTGTGGAGGATGGAAAATAGTTTAAAAATATGAACGAGCTTTGGCAGATTTTATTCCACAATGTCCTTCTGAGTGCAGCTCAAATACTTTTTGTTCTGATGGGCGATTTCAGCAAACACTGAAAGAAACTACTCTTCAACATTCTTTGTGTAATTTCTTTCTTTTCTGCTTTTCTCTCTCTCTCTCTCTTCCTTCCTTCTTTTCTTCTCTCCTCTAATATTATGTATTTCTTTGTCTTTCCTCTTTCCTAGTATTTCTTTGTTTTCCCTCTCTTTCCTTATGTAATCTTTGTTTTCATTTCTTTTTTTATGTATTTCTTGTTTTTTTCCCCTTTCCTTATTATTTTCATTATTTTTCCTTTTCTTTCTTAGCATTCTTTGCTTTTCCCCTCATTCCTTATGTATTTTCATTTTTCTTCCTCTCTTTCCTTATGTATTTCATTGTTTTCCTCTATTTCTTTTATATTTCTTTGTTTTCCTCTCTTTCCTTATGTATTTCTTTGTTTTCCTCTCCTTCCTTATGTTTTTCATTGTTTTCCTCTATTTCTTCGTATTCATTGTTTTCCCATCTTTACATTCTATGTTATTTGCATTGTATCTTCCCTCTCCTCCTGTACACTGTTAAAAAAAACAGAAGATTTTACAGAGAGAAAAAGTACCAGGAACGTTCTGTATTATGGACTGATAAGTATAGTTCTGTTGTTACTTTTATTACGGAAATTTTCTGAAATTTACAAACATGTCTGTTTTTAAAAAGGAAAAACGGCTTTTATTTAAGAAATTTGTAAACTACATACCCATCTTTCGTAATTTACTGTCATTACTGTAAATTGTGTTACCAAATCAGGTAAGATTACTGGTGTTCCGAACTCTATGCTGCAGGAAACTTTTTCTGTTTTTGTAGCGAGAAAAAAAATACAGAATTTATTCTGTATATGTATAACAGAATCATTCGTATATTTTATAACGGGAAAATTTTCTGCAAATTAACAGAAACGTCGTTGAAAAAGAAAAATTTGAGTAAATTTTCACTCTCGTTATACGAATTTCTTTGTAATTTCACTGCCAAATTGTTACAGTAAGATACTGGTTTCTCAGAACTCTGCTGCAGGAACTTTCTTTTTTTTAAGAGAAATTTTAACATTGTATGTTTTATTGTTTCCTCTATTTTCTTTTTGTATTCTCTTTTCCTGTCTGCGATCCTTTTGTTATTTCATGTTTTCCTCTCTGTTCATATGTTATTTTATTCGTTTTTCCCTCTATTTCTTCATTATCCTTTGTTTTATTTCCTTTCTTTATGTATTTTCATCGTTTTTCCTGTATTTCTTCATGTATTTCCTCGATTTTTTCCTCTTTACTTCTTTATGTATTTAATTGTTTTTCCCTCTTATGTATTCTTTGTTTTTTCTTCTCCTCCTATGGTTTCAATGTGTTCCTCTTCTGCTTTCGTAACAAATTTCCGATGAACAAAAGTTTGAAGGTACCCCTGCATGAAACTGAAAAGAAGAAAAGCCTTCGAGGACAAATCGGGATGGCACTGTAATAAAATTTGAGTCACCCAAATTCACGACTATTTCACCCTCAATGCCCATCTGTATACGTTTACGACCTGACAGGTAATGCCGCATTTAAAAATGGGAAAAAAATAGATGAATTTGGATGAATACCTTCCACCCTAGAACAGTCTCCTCCACTTCCAAATCATCCTTTTTTAAACCACATTTCCAGGTACCAGATGTTCATAGTGTATATAGTCCTTTAAATCTTTAGGTTGTCAAAAAATAGAGCACACATTTCACTTTTCACCGGAAATTCACTTTGACAGCAAACATCAAAATTTTTTTGATTAACTTGTTAGTCTGCACCAATGTATCAATTGATTCCATCTATCATTATGTAACAAGAGATGAAAGCATTATAAATTTTGAAAAAGTGGTCTTGACCTATTTAGAGGGCTCAACTAACCCACTGGCTTCAAACTTAACCTGAGCGCTCGCCGCCTACTGATGGATTCCAACAAGAATAAAAATACCGGCCTCAGCATTTAATTCCCAGACTTTTAGGATCTCGAACAAGTCATAGATATCAAGTGAGCTGACAAAGAATATTGTCATATCTTTGCTAGATTCTTTATCTTGCGCTCCAATCTATTTGAAAGTAAAATCATATAAGAATTAGATTTTTGAGTCGATATTTAAAAAAAAATTAGATGTAGTCTTTAGACATTTATATTCGAATATGGATACCTTCCGTTGTGGGCTATATATATACATTGAACGAAATCACAGCCGTGATAAACTCGCAAAAAAAAAAAAAAAAAAAAAAAAAGATCCATTAAAGGAAACATTGAATGGGAAATCCCCTTTAGGCCTATAAAGAAGTATTAATATAATCTGTCTTCAGTCTAATAAGGCACTTATCGTACAATGGAAGTTTCACTTCAGAAAACAACTGAAACATCATTTTGCATTAATGTGCAAAGAAGTATGAAAGAGAAAGAAGGCTTATGAAAGACGTTTAAAAACTGCGAGGAAAAAAAATTATTTGGGAATTTCATGTCATAATCATTCTGAAATTATATCAAGCAACGAAAAGATGATGGAATAATTTAGACTAATAAAAAAAAAATTTAAAAAATTCGAGAAAACTACATAATAATTAAACATATCACTTTTAATACCTATAATTAACCTAGCACTCGCTGAGAGACAGGGAGCCATTTCAGAGCTCAAATCGGATTAAATCAGGAAACAAACCAAGAAAAAGACCTCGATCTCGCAGGATAATCTTAAAAAAAAGATAAAGGAGCGCGCGAGCTAGCGCAAGCACCATTACACTCCAACATTAAAACAACAAAGCCCGTTATTAAATTAAGGACAACTATACAGGCATATTTTCAGGCATTGTGTTGCAATGAGGCGTGCTAATTACAAGTAATTACACATGTAATACGTGGAGTAAAATGACAAATAATTTGAGATATATTAAGAGAGAAAATTAAAATGAGAGATGACTAAGAGATTAGATTCCCCGATTCATTTGTAGACCTAAAGTTAAGAGAATCTGAATCACCCGAAATAATATGATGTTGGACGTGTTGAAATATAAAAGATGAAAAGTAAGTCCAGATTAGATTGATAACCTAGCCATACTTTTGCATACTTAATTCTTTCCATTTCCTGAAGAATTTGGCTTTAATTTGCTCATTTAATTTGCAGTTCATATTGTGCATTGCAGAGAATGTTGTTACCCCTTCTAACCTGCATGCTACAAAAAATGTTATGCCTACCCGCACCCTGCCATGCCCCATAGTCTAGTATGAAGGGGGTTCATAATGCTACGCAATTAGTTTTAAAGATTTAGAAGTGCAGAATTTTAACCATTATCATATTACAATTTCTATTATTACCATCTTTGCACATTTTGGTGAGGATATAACTTGCGCGCAAAAAAACATGCGAATAAAACTAACAGCAATACGAAAATCGCGGCGAGACCTAAAACCCTTTCCTCCGGTGCCCTGTCAAAAGAAACGGTTCATAAGTCTACCACTCAACTTGCAGTTGATTTAACACTTTTAATTACATGTTTCTTCCAATTTTCATATATATTATGAAATATTACCACAATTCATAATTTTTACCTTTTTAGCACCTTGCTTCTATGTTTAGCCTAAAAAGGTGAATTTTGAACTTTGAAATGAAAAAACCAAACCTTTATTTTTTTTTTGCGTTATGACGGCGCCTGTATTATGCTAGTGCATATTTTGCCCCATCACTTAGCGCGGTATTTTCCAGTGCGTATAGCTTATGAACGCGTAGCTTTATGAACCCCTACCATTATAGAGCTAAGCTAGAGACATCAGCTAGCCCGCCCCGTTGCCGCGGGGGGCGGTTTGCGACGGGAACTGTCAGTCAGCCATCCGATCCCCCAGCCATATGTTCCATCCCTTTCCAAGTTCCCACTCTCCTCTGTATTGAATTATGTCTGATCATGATATGATGTTCTTTCAGATAATGAAATATCGCGACTCTATTTCAGCATCAGCATCAGCATTGTACGGAAGAAAAGGGTAATCCGTTGAGTCTTTCCGATTCACCTCTTCAGGAGGTATTAGACTAAGAATTTCCATATCATAATGCTGATTTCACCTCGGCAATATTTACTTTGGGTCCATATCTCGATAAGAGCTAGTCTAGGCCTATTATAGCCCGGGCACGCGCACAACTTTGTGTGCGGCAGTCGTAGTAATTCTAGGCCTAACTAGATCTTAATGCTTGTTCTGTGTTTATCTAATTCAATATATTAATTGAAATTTTGTTCTCGATATCCCCGAGGTTCAGTAGAATCCAAAGTTATGTCTTTTTTTTTATTCAGTTTATTATTTATTATTTTTTTGCAACATTAATCATTAAATACCCTCAATCATGTAAACAATACACAATTTTTTCTTCATTCATCATTCCGGACATGATAGCGCAATTCGGTTAGAGCCTGCCCGTAAAAAAAGGTAGCCTTTCTGCTTTTCGATGAACGCGAAGTCGTGAGTTCGAAACCCGCCGATCATAACCAAAGACTTACCAAAAATGTACCTAAAGTTGCCTTTTAACAAGGAGCTCAGGGTAATAATACATCATCGGCCCGCTGGAAACACAGTGTCAAGAACTGAAGTGGCTACCTGGGAAATAAACAGTATATTATTATTATTAAGGAGTCAAGGTCAACAGCCTGCCCTTGCTACTCAGCTGCCAGAATATGCCGTGTCCTGTTGTGGGTAGGATCAGCCCATGCTTCAAAGATTAGACCCATCACTCAACAGTGCATGTAGGGCCATAACAGGTTGCCTAAACCAACCGAAGGTAACGAATCTACTCCATGAGTGGCATCGCCCTCCTCACATCAGAGCATTTCTTCTCCCAAAAGAGAAACTTAAGCAAGAAAATGACCACTCCACCCCTCTTCGAACGCCAGCCTCCATGCAATTAAGCGCTTAAGATCTAGCCACAGTTCCTTCATCTATCGTCCCTGAACCAAAAGCCCCCACGAACCGTAGGCTAGACCTGTCACCCGCCTTGCGTCTGCACCACACAGTGTCCAACACCAGCCAAAAATCCCTCCACCGGATTCTGTAAACCTTGGGCCTTTCTGGGCTGTGTTTTTAAACCGCTTGCGAGCTGGGAGTGGCCAGTTGCAAGGCTCTAATGGTCGAAATGGGCATCAACACTGAAGGACAGCAACAGTTTCGAAGCGTGAGAGAGGAGACCTGAGCACCTCTACAATGCCCTCTTACTACTTCCCCCTGGTTCCCCCACTGATCTACTACCCTTTCGCCTAATGGGATCGCGCCTGCGCTACAGTATCTAATGGCAGAAAGTTTGAATCACATTACTATTCACAAATAAACAAAAATTGACAGTAAGGACTTCAGAAGAAGAAGATATTATTATTATATATTATTCCTTATTTCCACATAACGAACATTTCACAAACAATTTGTTTTCATCTTGTTCTTTATTTTACATAAATGTGCAGATATAAAAGCATTGCAAAAATTAAAACTTGTTGAGAATTAATCCCTTAGCATCTAATAAGAAAGTCGGTCAATTAAAGACATGGGAATTCACCTTATCTCGGATGAAATAATAAACATTCCAATCAGAAGCCTGAGGCGAGTTGCGTAATCTCGCGAAAACCCCGCTGGAGGTAATCCGTATCCTTCATGGCTAAGACTAACTGACCAGAATTTCAGAAGTAATCTAACTATGTTTGTTTTTTAAATGGAGCATTTATACAAGTCCTCTCTTTGAATTATACGCAGAGACCCGTGAGGTCTAAGGATTGTTGATGAATCGAGAGAAACCCGGCGACTGACTGAATTCGGCCAACTTCGTCAATGATTTGCGTCCAATGTTATCCCATAGTCCGACCATGCGTAAGCCTCATACATTTTGTACAAGCAATGAAATCAGGAAAAACGCCGCATTCCCCAGTTTCCGACTGACGAGGGCCTTTAAAGTATTAATGTCGGATTACACAGATATTATTATGAAAAGGCAGTACTTACCACATTTAATTAATATGTGATGGAGCCATACCCTTCTAACTTGCTTGCCATATGTTTTACGGTAATCAGGGTTTAATTGCACCCAAAGTGGTTAACAACATTATGCATGATGACATGTCGAGTTGTTGCTGTCCTTATTCACAGTAACACATTTCCATACTTTGAGCATGCTGTCGAAGGTATTTCCCGAGTATGGGCCTTGCCAGAAAATGTTTATTGTTTTGTTATAAAAGATTGAGTCATTGTTTTCTCGTGATGATTTGTGTGGGGGGCCTGAAGTTTTTGTTAAGAGGAGATTGCGGTCGAAAAGACTCAATTTTAGTATTAGTATTTTAACTTTTTATACCGTGCATATTTTTATTGTTGAGAAAAAAAACAGAGTCTCTTCTG
>CALNVZ010000381.1:498731-510424 GCA_940671915.1 Paracentrotus lividus | reverse complement strand
GTCTATATCGAGAAAATGGCAATTAACTATGTACAATTAACGGGAAGTTTCACTTTCAGAAACAACTGAACATTTCATTTTGCATTGCAAAAAGTATGAAAGAGAAAGAAGGCTTTAATATGAAAAGACGTTAAAAATATGATACTTTGAACTTGAAAAAAAAAATTGGGGAATTCATCTCATAATCATTCTGAACTAGCAACGAAAAATGATGGAATAATTAGTATACTAATAAAAAAAAAATTGAAAAACTACGATAATAATTAACATGCACTTTTAATATTTATTAACCTAACTGTTAGCACTTTGCTGAGAGAGACAGGTGAGCCATTTCAGAGCTCAAAATTGGATGAAGTCAGGAAAAACAAACCAATATTGAAAGACCTAGCCCTCGATCTGAGCAGATAATTATAATCTATTAAAGTTATTGAAGAGCGCCAACAACAAGGGCCCGGTTTATTTAAATTAATGGACAAATTATCGACTTTGAAACATACAACTACGGCCAGGAATACAGGCATATATTCCAGCTATATGTGTTGCAATGAGGCGTGTAATTACAGTAAATGACACATGTAATACGTGAGTAGAATGACAAATAATTTGAGATAGTTAGTTAGAGAGAAAATTAAAATGAGAGATGACGAGAGAGATTAGATTCTAACATGTTAGATCGATACCGAAATAATATTGAGTGTGTGGGACTGTTAGTGTTGAAATATGAAAGTGAAAAGTAAGTACAGATTAGATGGAGTAGCCATATTTTGCATACGTTAATTCTTTCCATTCCTGAAGAATTTGGCTTTTGATTTGCTCGTTTTATATTTGCATTCATTATTGTGCATTGCAGAGAATTTTGGCCTAGATCTACCCCTTCTAACCTGCATGCTAATTATTGCTATAGGATGGGGGGTCCGTTGTCTGGACACTTAAGCAGAGAAAAACATATATCATCTTTTGCTCTTGATTTTCTCAAAATTTGTGCAGTAAATAGTAAAAATATTTGTGAATATTTGTGCTTTGTTATTGTCTGATATTATTTTTAATCGATGAATGAAATATTGATCACAAAGCTCCTAAAATTGTCGTCTGTCCGGACAAACAACCCGTCCGTACATACAACAACCCACCTGGCGCTATGCCTACATGTACATGTATGGCCATCCCTAGTCGCTTTGCGACAGGAACTGCATGGTCAGTCTAGCCATCCCCCATCATCCATCCCTTTCCAAGTTCCCACTCTCCTCTTGTATTGAATGATGTTCTTTCAGATAATGAAATATCAGCTCTTTTTCTATATTATCATAATGCCGATTTGCTACCTGGCAATATTTACGTTAATTGGGTCTTTCCATACATGTATATCGGATTAGAGTCTAGGCCTAGATCTATTATGGTTTTGTTCTGAAGTTTTAGTTTATATCTAATTTCAATATTAGTCTAATTGATAATTATGTTCTCTCGATATCAGTAGAATTCAAAGTTATTTTTTTTTTTTTTAAATTCAGTTTATTTATTTATTTGTTTTGTTTTTTGCAACATAATCGTTAAATACCCTCAATCATGGTAAACAATGGTGACACAATTTTTTTCTTCATTCATTCATTCCTTTATTTCCACATTCACAACATATCACAAACAATTTTTTCATCTTTGTTTTATTTTACATAAATGTGGCGGGAATGTAAAATGCAAAAATTAAACTTGTTGAGAATAATCCCTTAGCATCTAATAAGAAAGTCAGTCAAAAATTATGTTCGAGAGTTACACAGAGATATTATGAAAATGTCAGTATTTTACACATTTAATGTAATGGAGTCATAAGTAGTATTCTACCTTAGGGATTTTTGAAAACAAATGTCGATTGAACAGATGTGGTACAAGCTATCTTCTACTTGTAAATGAATATTGAATTTTCAATGATATCTACATTCACATAGAGCATGTTTTTTTTGGTGCGGGGCATTTCTTGAACAATGTTATGGGGTAGACTGAACTATTTTGCAACCTCCCCAGGTAAGGTGCTTTGAAAAAATTTTCAGCCTTCGGCCACGATGAATTCAAACGTACTTTATAAAGGCAAGGGGTCAGGTCATCCTATTGCGTTCGAGAGAATTGGACAAGCCAAAAAAAAAAAAAAATGTTTTTAAATACTAAAATTGTGACATTTGTATTTTTATGGGGGTAAAATTTACACAATATCAAAATTATTTTCTTGTTTATAGCTGTTTACATACTTTGAGAGATGCTCGTAGTTCGAGTTTTCTTTCATGTGTAATATGTGTAAAGGTTGTATTACAAAAATTTAATTGAAATTAGTTAAAACCAAATTTTGCATGACAAATTTATCTGATGTTTGTTATTATAAGGTAATTGGTTCATGGTATTAACGGTTTGTTATTTTTCTAAAATAATGGATAGGCTAAGGGTTGCATTAAGACGAAGGTTATTTTCAAACATTTGATGTGGATTTGTTAATAAAAGATTAAATAGTTTGCTAATATTGAAAAGGAATGAATAGTGTTTGGTTAATTCTTATTTTTTTGTTTTTGTATTTATTAAACTATTTCTTTGAGAGGAATCCTGTTTTTAAATATATGATCACTATTTCATGATTCCTAATTAGTTAATTTAATTTGGAGGTTGTGATGTGTTTTTGTTTGTTTGTTTTGTTTTTTTTTGTTTTTGTTTTTTTATAATGATATTTGGTAATCTCTATACGTAGAATATATTGGGTTCTAATATTAGTTTATTTTTAACCCAATTTTTAGATGGATTCATTTGAAATATTTATGAAGTGAATAAATTGTAACATTTTATGACATGTTACAATGTATGTAGTTATACCTTTATAATAAATTGGTTATGTGATATACAAAATGTATTATTAATCTTATTATAAAATTATTTTTGAACCTGCATCTAAAGAACTAGGTTACACAGGAAGATAGCTGGGATACTCAGATATACACGATTGGTGATTCGTGATTCTGTCTCCCCGAATGGGAATAGGGAGGATCGTTTGTTTATAAGATGTTAACCAGGAAAATTCCAGGAATCTACTGCCAATTTTAAGTTACCAAAAAGATACTTCATATAAACGCAATTTAGAACAAATTGAATTTCAGGGAAAATTCCGGTGTCATTTTGGCATTATTGGATTTGGGCAGATTGGAATATAGATTAGTTATCATTAGCGTAGTATGAGTAGAGTAATCATAGACAAGAATGTAGAGTAAGTAGTAGAATGGTTTTGATCTTTTACCTCTTAGATATCGGGTGCCGTATGCGGACCGAATTGGGATGATTCTGAGCATGTTACGGGAAATTACAGTACGTATTGCAATATGACCATATTTGTCAGTTGGGCGCTTAATTCGACCTAAGGTTGTATCCGTGCATTCGAACAATTCGGACTAAATTGTATTTGTACTTGATTCAGGGAGACCCCCGAATAGAGAGTTATAGGACTCGAATCATACGATTATAGGTATATTCGGAGATTGATACAAATTTATTCGGGAGTAGGTTTGGTGTAACCCTGGGCTTTAAAGAACTTACTACTTGAACTTTCCTTGAACCAATGACATTGTAATGTACAAAGGATGTTACAGTATTTGCAGAATTGTTTAGGTTTATTCTATCATTGTTTAAGTACTAGGTCTATTGTATGTACTCTAAAAAAAAAAAAAAAAAAAAGTTATATAACGTAACTGTACTTGTGAAGATACAATATGGTAAAAGATATACATTTGACAATGTTAAGTAAACAAATAATGAAACAGTACTTAACCTGTCATATATGTGATCTAAACAATATGGTAAAAGTTTACATTTGAAAAATTTTGTTAAAGTAAAAAATTAATGAAAACAGGTTATCGTATCATATAGGTTGATCTAAACAATATGGTAAAGTTACATTTGACAATTGTTTAATAAAACAATTAATGAACCCCAGTATACTGTAAATATATGGTTGATCTAAAAATATGGTAAAGTATTACATTTGTACAATGTTAAAGTAATAATAATCAAAGTATAACCTGTACATACATGTTTTGTTGATTAACAATATGAAAAGTAATAAACACTATAAGGTAAAAATCATTATGAAAATACACTGTATATGGTTCAAGTAAACAAATTATGGTAAAAGTAAACAATATAGAATTGTCAATTAAAAATTTATGAGAGTATACCTGTACATTAGATGGTTGAAAAACAATATGGAAAGTAAAATACACAAAAATTTCATGAAATATTCATGAAACTTTTAAGTTGTAACATATGTCACCACATTGATTTAATTTTTGACCTACATTGTGAAAGAGCAGTTAGATGAGGGTTTGAATTGAATTAAAAATTAAATTATACAGATACAGGAGTTAATAGAATTGAATGCCAGAGAAATAAACGCTACCTGTTAAACTTACATGTATATCAGTGAGATTATAGAAAGAAAGCCCCACAAAAAACAAATAAATGAATAAAATATTACTTAACTAATAAATGTGATAAGATAGTAAGTGATACTTTGACCACTATTTTGCATGACAATTGATTTTGAAATTAAATACAAAAAACTCTGCTTAACTTTGGGGAATCTGTGTAAGGTGTCAAAAAAAATATTGAATTTTAAAATGATGCAGGAATATTCATGAATGTTTGCTTCATCAAGAAAAAATGACAATAGTTGTCGGTTATAAATTTTTTTTTCTGAGACACACTATACAGCGAAAACAACAAAAAGAATACATGTACAATTATAGTAATAGTAAATATTTTGAGCGCCATTCCTATAAAGCTCAGAGTACTTGAAAAAATAAAGTTCATACTGATTGTCTTGACACAAATTTTTCAAATACAAATAAAATTCAAGATTTACTGACAATATTTTTGTTGTTGTTGTTTATCTTTTCTTTAGTTGGAAGATGACATCACAGATGGCCCGTGGTGTTGTTGCTATGCAACAGTGGTGCAAGCAGGAGCTGAATCTGAATCTGATAATTTGGTAATAAATGAAAATTTGGTTATACTTTTATCTGAATATTGGTTGATTGATTTGATAGTGAGAGAATGCAACTGCTCCAATAATTTGTTTTATTTACATATATTACGAGAAAGTAACTGACACTTATTTCATACATGTATGTGAAAGAGTGTAAAAGGATTAATTTATTTCTTTGCTTGAATCGCATCATTTCAGAAACAGGAATGTCAGTGAAATAATCATCTAAAACATAACCTTTCCAATTTTAACATTTAGCTACAACTGATTAGGATTTTTTTAAATTTTTTTTAGTAAGTTCTGTAACTACATGTACATGTATGGTACCAACACTATTATACTGACCAACACTATATACTGGTTTGTGTACCTGTGCTTTAAATACATGCACAAATAATGATTATTTTACAAAACCTTTATTTACAAAGTTCAAGAAACTACTTACATGTATCTCCATTTTTAGTGAAACACTTCGGACTATAATAATAATATTATTATATACTGGTTTGTGTACCTGTGCTTTATATATATGCACAAATAATGATTCTTTTTACAAAACTTTTATTTACAAAGTTAAAAAAACTACTTGCAAACACTTCGGACTATAATGATAATAACATTATTATACTGGTTTGTGTCCCTGTGCTTTAAATACATGCACAAATAATGATTCTTTTTTTTACAAAACCTTTATTTACAAAGTTAAAAAAACTACTTACACCTGTACATGTATCTCCATTTTAGTGAAACACTTTGGACTATAATGATAATAACATTATTATATACTGGTTTGTGTACCTGTGCTTTAAATACATGTACATTGATTGGACCATTATTAGCCGAGATATCTTCTTTTTTCAATAATTGAATGAATTATTGCAAAATCACGTTTTTGCTCTTCTTGCATATTTTTGAGTAATTTCTAAATTCCAACGAGACTTGGAGTGGTAAATGTGAAGTATATTGGTTGCATAATGTATTTTTTGTACTTAAACATTATTTGGACTTAAACACTGGACATAAAATGCCTCAAAATGATCCAAATCAGAGCTGACGTCGGGTGTACCAAAACTTTTGGAGGGCAGTGTACATATAATTTCTCTTTTGACAAAACCTTTATTTACAAGTTTCAAAAACTACTTATCTTCACTTTAGTGAAAAACTTCAGACTATAATAATAATAATAATTATAGTGTTTTAGGTTATCGATTAGGCTCTAACATTTGAATATTAAATATATTGAAAAAAAATAATAATGCAGAATGAATATTCATGAATATTTATTGTTTATTACATGTAGATTCAGAATTTTTGATAACCCATATTCATGAGATGTTTTCTCTCCTTAGGATGCACCTGATGAGGGTAGAGACGCAGAAGAGGATAGCGACAGCGAATCAGAATATGAGTTTAGATACACATGGAGTAAGTACCCTATCTTATACAGTGGCGTATCCAGCATTTTCCAATTGGGGGGGGGGGTTGGCAAATATTTTTTTATACACCTTTTCCTGATCGGCCGGTTAGAAAACTAAAAGCTCAGCGTGGGGATGGGGTGATATACTCCTAAAGACAATTGATCTTAACCACGTTTTAAACTTTGTTTTGAAGACATCATGAATGAGATGGTGTGAAAGTTCTGGTTTGTCTAAAGTTTCTTGACACAATAGGCAGTGGGGTCAAGGGCCTTTTCTAATCATGGACCTCTGCTGTGGAATTTAGCAATGTAATTAGATCAATTTTCTGTTAGTTTTTTGCACAGTTTCTGTTTTTTCTGATCTTGTACTTGCATATGGTCATTTTCAAACGTGAGTGACACGACATTTGGACTGATAGAAGGGCGCATATCTTCGCACTTGTAGGTTATGAATGGATCATGACTACCATATTATATATAATGTAGGAGTGGCATGTGTCATTACCAGTTGGATTTAAATTTTACAATTGGTCTTGGAAATTATGATTGAAAAACAGTGCATGAGTGACACGACAAAAAAAAAACAACAAAAAAAACATGGGTTTCTGAGCATTATTGGTTACGATTGGATTTGTGCCCAAGTAGATCTCTGAGGGTACCATTAGTGCTGGCATATGTTCATGAATAGTGTACCTAGCTCTCTGACATCTATTGCCCTTATCAATCATTCCCTCTCTGCGGAAAATGGTCCACCTCTACATGTATGTGCCGTGAGTGACACGACCAGTGCCTTAATAAGTAGATCAAAATTACCTCTGTGTATATGCCATGTTAGACTAGTCCATGATGATTACTTTAAGCCAAAAATCTCTGAAAAAAGTGACTTACATTGTAGATATAAGAATAAGAGGCATTTAAAGCACCTAGTCCCATATTGCAAATTCTTTTGATCATTATCTCCGTAAAACTGATCAATAATTTTAAGTTAATAATGATCTCATTTTTAAAGTAAGCCTGTGTTGTTTATTCAATCCTTAATCTTTCATTTTCAAAGTCACACGCCACATCAAAATTTTTCAGCCTAAAATTGTTCCACTTAGTTTTAAATGACCATATTAAAGTATAGCCAACATTACATTAATTTATTATAATGTCGTATAATTCTGTCAATTTTTCTTAACTACTTAAAAATTTTACTTTAATTTTTACTGTCATATAGTTTTTAGAATATATGTCCTCATTCTCAGTCATTGAGTTTAATTCTATTAACATTGTTCAAATTATTGGTATGCATTATCCAACTGTAATATTAAATTACAATTATATTCTTATTTACATCATGTACATTCACTCATATAAAAACATTAATTCCCCAAATATGTAATGGTTTATCTCAACCTTCATGGAAACTGCTTAGTATATTAAGACTACTTTAACATTTAAATTTTTTTACTTTCATTATTCACAAGGATGCGTCTTTGAACTTTTAGGTGATTTTACTTTGTTAGACAGTTTTAAACGTCTTTTGGTACCATTTTTCCGTGCGTCGTTAAAAAGAGTAGGCCTATTTTAGACATTTCTAATACTTTCTTTCGCAGAGAGATAATTTTTCTTTTCCACTCGTGAGATGTCTCGCGTAATGTCAGATACCATTTATGTTAACCTTTATTGTTTTGAATATATCCCAATCTTCACCTCTATTAAAGCCAGTACGAACTGACAGCCTTGTATAGCACCACCTCAAGTCCTCAACTGCTCAATTCTTCAACTGCTCAATTCCGCCCTGATTCCTAACCCACAATGCAATATCATGAATAGTGTAGTCTTATAATTCAGGCTCATTTGAATGAAAATACACGTTTTTTACTACTCAACGAATTCACACCATGGTAACTATGTTGGCAATTATCAAAACACAAACTTTTCCCCTCAAAACATTTTAGTTTCCCCATACAAACTAAATTGTAGGTTAATTATACACCATTTTGTTAATATTTAGTTATTTCAGAGCGTATACTTTATAACACACAGTCAATAGGAGTGCTGCTCAGTTCGCTCTCGCTTTTACTCACTGCTAAACTGAACACGTGACATGTTCTCATAAATAATTTGAACAAAAGAATATATCTTCTATTTGTGTTTTTTTAATTACTGCATAAATTCTTTATTCTGACTAGTCATACTAGGGCAACTAATTAATATAAACCTCTGGCAGTCTGTTTATATTTAGAGTTTTCAATTTATACCATCAGATATTTTTTTTCTATTCTAACTAGTTATACTACATATATAAAACTTCTGGCAATTTGTTTACATTTATAGTTTTCAATTTATACCATCAGATAATTTGTTTAAAAAATTATTTGGGGTGGTTTGGGAGTGTAAATCACTATTCACTCCTATGTATTGTTAGAGAATTTGAGGCATTTATACATGAAATGTTTTCTTGTGTTCCAATATATTGCCTCCATCGCAGGCAATGAGGTTACCAGAAGGAGTGATGGTACATGGGCTACGGTAGAGAGATCTAATTATTTGTTTGTATTCCACGATGCTCCTTGCCTGGATGTCACCATCACATGACACTTGATCAACTGCACGGATATCACGCTCTACATTTATATCCCAGTATGTGATGTAGGGTATGTCTGTCAGTTTGTCAACGTGATAACGTGCAAAGCGCCAGTCATCATGCTGTATGATAGCCTTCTCTTCCCCTGATCTTGAGATGACAGTGAATTTATAATCACCTGTCTTCACAACGACATCACCTGATGACAAGGCTTGTATACCCGACACATCCTTGCCCTGCAATGTAATAGTGTTCACTATCTTACCATCAGCAGGGTTGATGACGTAGATATTGGATTGGCCAATCTGAGCAGCAAGGATCTTCCCATCCTTGTCAACATCAATGTAGACGGTATTGGAATGCGGGTAAGATGAATTCTTCGGTATCGTGATGTCTTTAACCACCTTCCATTGTTTGTCATAGATAGTGATGCATCTATCAAGGCTGTCACCCTTGGAGCCTGTTCTCCACTTGCCACACACTATCAAGTCACTGTCTATTGGGGCACATGACATGCATCTGCCTCCTTCAATGACTTTGTTTGTGTGTCCATTGCTGATGTTTGAAACGTATAAGTCATGTTTCTGTGAATCTAACACACATAATTCATCATCGCTAATCAAACCACACACCACTGGAGACTGAAGAGTTGATGGAAGAGGGAATGATTTGTCAAGTTCCCATTTCCCATAATACTCATCGATTCTTGAGAATTGTTTCCCACCTATTTCACCCTCAACAAACTTCACTCTCTCAACTTCGCTCTGTATTCGGGCAAGACATGCATCAATATCCTGATGAACATTCGCACTTACACTCTCATCACGCCATGTAATTACTTGAGGTGCTTCAGTCACTAATGTTTTGTCATTTTGTCTGATCCGTTGTATCTTTAAGTCCACATTAGTAATTGTGTCGATACTGTGCTGAGTTTTACTTGTCAGATCCCCCATCTTTTTCTCTACTGTCGTATCAATTTTCTTACTCTCGTTAAGATGTTTGGATTTGGTCTCCTTTATAATTTGCTCTTCCTCTACTGCTTCTGCTATGCGTGATGTGATTCGTTTCTCCCTTTCTTCATTGAGAATTCGAATTTTCTCATCCACCTCGTTGTTGATTTGAAGAATGTCTTCCTGCTTTTTGGTTTCAACATGATTGATTTTGCCCTCATATGCGATGTTAATTTCAGCATTAACATTCTCGAGATGGTAACTCATAAACGTAGAACATGATTGTATTTTAGCGCTCAGTTTCTTACAGCGTTGCATCAGTAGATCTAATTCCGATTTTTTGTCATCTATTTTTGTTCTCATCTCCAAGATGACTTCTTCAATGTCGTCCAGCTGACATGGTTTCTGACCATGATCTTTCGTTGCGCATGGATGGCATATAGGGATCTTGTGTTTCTTGCAGTAGAATTTGATTGACTCAGCATGCTTGTCACATGACCATGTCATATCATGTCCTTTCCTTGGTTTCAGGTTGATGCCGCTATCAGATGGAAATCTCGCCGCCATGTTGAATTCTGATAGGAGATTTACCTGTTTTGTTGGTAATTAATGAAAAGGTATAACTTTGAGAGAATAAGTTATACATCTACATGTAAAGACAGAGAGAAAGAAAGTTGTATGATGAGGATTCAAATCAAAATGTAAAATTAGGTTGTAATTTATTAGGATTTAATAACCTAGATTTGCCTGACATACATTGGAAAGGGATTGGTCATTTATTCTGTGTCGGTGTAAAATTAAGGATAAAATGAAAATCCTATAATAGTTTTCCAAGACTTTACACTAACATACCATGCATACATACATGTACATGTATACATGTACACACTGTTTTAAAAATATATTATATAATGCCTGTTATTATTTAGCCAATGATTAGTTTACACAGGTAAAATATTATGCTTTAAAATATATTTTTAAGTGTGAATATACAAAATGTACAATTACAAGAAAGTTTGTTGAATTGACAAGTTGTTGTGAAGAGCTCTTCCCAGTATCAACCACTATTGCAATGTACTGCACATAACTTTTAGTAGTTCAAGTTAAAAGGGAAGTACTGTTCGTAAAAAGAACCTGTTGCTCTACAAATATAAAAGTTGACAAAAATGGGGCTCTGCCTTGCACTTTTGTAATCTTGGGTATTCCCAGCCGAGCGAGGCTTATGGATGGATGCACATATAACAAAGGTGTTTATAACAAATATATGGTATGATTTGAATGATATTCATGCTTACACAATTTTCATACTCCATAACAAAAATGAACTGATGGTGTCTGTTTACAGGCTTTGAATACAGATGATAGAGAAGAAAGCACACCCACGCAAATTGCTTGGTGAATTGTCAAAGTTTCGTCAGATGCTGATGTTTGATTTGATATATTGTATAAAACCATAGCCCCAATACATTTCATCTGTTTAAGGACAATTATAACCCCTGGGAAATCACCCCCTCCCCTGGACAACTATCCCCAAAGACAACTACCCCTGGATGTTTTCACCCCCAGACAATTATCCCCTCCCCTGACCCCCAGTGCTCAATTTAGCCCAGGTCATTTTCCCCCAATGACAATTACCTCCCCTGACATTTAACCCCGGATTATTAACCCGTAAATTAACCCAGGATAATTACCCCCTTGAAAACACCCCCCCCCCCCCACCACCAACCACCCGGATCTCTCTCTTTT
>CALNVZ010000381.1:486562-497227 GCA_940671915.1 Paracentrotus lividus | reverse complement strand
AAGGTCACACCCATTTTTGCCAAAACAAATCAAAAAGGGCGGGCCATAGCACGGAAACCGACGGACCGTTTACGCTAATTTTTTTTGTTTTTTCATGGGAAGGTAATGTTAAATTTTATTTGTACCAATTTTGAGTGAATTCTGAGATGGTAGGGTGTAACCCATTGGGTGAATCCAGATGGAATGACCCATAACAGAGAGTTACAGAAAGTAGAAAATTGATAAGTGAGATAGAGAGTAGAGAATATATTATTCTTTCCTGTGAACCAGATGAGAAGGCATGAGGAGAGAAGGCTTGTAGTAGTAGTAGTGGAGATGTTTTGGGCAGGTTGACTTGTGTGAGTTTAAATTTTTGGAAATTAAATGATTAAAATCTACAGTTTTAATCCTCTTGACTTCATAATTATGAACCCATCAGATAATTAAAAAAAGGGGGGGGGGGAATTGTCAATTACTGTTCATTATTTGAGACATGGTACCGTATTAATAGTAATTTATTCAAGAAATAGTTTCTTGTATACCAAGATATTGCCTCCACCGCAGGCAATGAGGTTACCAGAAGGAGTGATGGTGCATTGGCTAAGGTAGGGAGATCTTTTTGGTTTGTATTCCACGATGCTCCTTGCCTGGATGTAACCATCATGTGACACTTGATCAACTGCACAGATATTACGCTTTGGATCCCAGTATGTGATGTAGAGTGTGTCTGTCAGTTTGTCAACGTGACACTGTGCATCCCACCACTCATCATGCTGTATGGTAGTCTTCTCCTCTCCTGATCTTGAGATGACAGTGAATACATTGTAATCTGTCTTCACAACGATATCACCTGATGACAAGGCTTGTATCTCACCCCACACCTCCTCGTCCTGCATCCTTATAGTGTTCACTATCTTACCATCAGCAGGGTTGATGACGTAGATATTGGTCTGGTTCCACTGAGCAGCAAGGATCATCCCATCCTTGTCAACATCAATGTGAACACGATTGTAAAGAGATGGATTCCTCGTGATGGTGATGTCTCTAACAACCTTCCATTGTCTGTCATAGATAGTGATGCATCCATCGAGGCTGTCACCCTTGTAGTCTGTTTTCCACTTGCCACACACTATTAAGTCACTGTCTATTGGGGCACATGATGTAACCCATATGTCTCTGTCTCCCTCTATGACTTTTTTTGTGTGTCCATTGCTGATATTTGAAAGGTACATGTGTAAGTCATTGTTATTGTCATCTCTAACACATAATTCATCATCGCTAATCAAACCACACATTAATGGAGACCTAAGATTTGATGGAAGAGGGAATGATTTGACAAGTTTCCATGTCCCATTAAAGCCATCGATTCTTGCGAACTGTTTCCCTCCTATTTCACCCTCAATGTTATAATTCTGTTAATTAACGAGAGTCAGTGGGTGGAGGAGGAGTGGGTGCGACCCAGTGAGGTAGTCGGCACAGCAAAATTTGGCGAATGTGATGGATGAAGTTAAATCCTAAGTGCACAGAAGAGTTCTTTGGATTGAATTTCATAACTCCTGCTGAGAATAATCCAATGGCTCTGTTTTTAGATAGTTTATATGTTAGTTGAGGAATCTTAATTAGCGCTTTTTACATTCAATATTACACGTTAAATTAGTCATAACGCTTTACTGAGTTTGGTGCCGTGCAACAGTTTGTATTTTGACATCTGCTCCTCAAAAGTAGTTGTTGTTTAGAGACAAAACTCAACGCATACAAGGGTAAGTAAGGCTGATTTGGAGCTTAAACTACACGCTGATTTTAATGTAGGTCACAATATAAATTCTGGCGTTCAACGATCATGTTAAAGAGATTTATGTTGCTCGTTTCATTTCATTGTTAAGCGTACGAAGTATCAGCGGAGGGGAGGAAGTCGGTGCGGATTTTAGCATCATGCGACTGGTTGCATGATTTTTTTTTTACTTTATGTTAATAAGTTCATAGAAGGTTGTTTGGAATGTTAAACGCTGGTGAAATAATTTAGGCTTGTTTAATGATCATATGTTAAGTACATTAAGCAGATAGTAGTTGTACGAACTGTAAGTCCACATATGTACTGTACATAATAATGCAATTTCTTTAACAGCCAAGGGCTCTTATATGGGCATTGTGGTTAATTCTGTTTACCAGACTAAGGGAGCTTTCCACATTCGTATTTTTATCATAAACTTTGGCTCTTCTATCACTGCCTTAGCAGCTTTGGCTCCTTCTATAGCTATCTAGTTATCTTTAACGCGGAGTTACAAAGTTTATGTATCACTTGTCAATCTAAGATAGTGTTCGATGGACTACGTATTTTCTTACAATTGAAATTTTCGAAAGTCATATACTTTTCATTGGCCTTGATTGTTGAAGGCTAAATGGACGGTTAACTCTCGTCCAGGTGTCATATGAAAGTGTTATTTTTGCATTGTTATTTTGGAAATGCTGGCATATAAGTGAGGAGGTCAAATCTGTCGAGTAACAGATATGGTGTTAGGTAACAGATGTTTTTCTGTGCGAATTTTGCGCAAAGCCACTTTTTACAGAGCAATTTTCGGGTTTAAGATTCATAAAATCTTGCAAGGGTGCCACCTATGCTTACATGTTTAAATCATTTTTTGAACTCCTCGGATTTACATGATCAGTGTCTTCATTGAAAATGGTACTTTGTTGTGGGGTGTATAAGGACGTATATTGAGTAAAACATGTGGTAGATTTTCACGTTAAAATTGCATTCTTTTCTGGGTGAACTCCGTATAATGATTATCCAACAGAGCTGGCGTGTTGCGATAAGCGTGCTCCAGGCAGTCAGTGGTGTCTGGAGTATTATATTCTCGGTCATTTTGGCTAGAACTAATAATGATCAAGAAGTCCGATAGTAAATTCTAACTTCTGTATTATGTTTTTTGAATGCGAGATATTATTTTACTAAGTCTTCTCTTTTGAATTAGATACGTTAATTAGTTATCTGTATCGTTGAGGAGTCTATAAAACGTAAATACCGAACTACTTGGCCTATTGTATGACATGACATGCGGTTCTGGCTCATCTTTCGTCATCGTTTGTCTCTCTTTACTGTCCGAGTATGTTTCCCTTAGTTAAGGTGCCGATCCCTTGCGCTAAGCCTCTCCTGTTAGATTTGGTTGTATGAGTCATGGAGCTTTCAAGAAAACTGGGCGGGCATTCCCCACGCTGTCTCTGCACTTGCGGGGCCTTTAATAAAAATTTTGAAAATTAGAAGGACTTCATTGGAATATGCGTCACGTTAGAACTTCAGATTTTGAGTGTGTCATTTACATAATTATGGGTTCTATGGCTAAATTACGCATTGTGCATAACATGTACTTATGTAGCAGAGAGAAAGAAGGTTATGAATTGGGATTCAATTATCAAATGTAAAATTAGGTGTGAGCTTTATTGAGGATTTATATCATCTAAGATTTGCCGGAATTTTGTCTGGAAAGGCTTTGATTGATTCATTATTGTAAGTTACTTGTCCTTGTTAAAATTAATGTATTTACTTATTGAATAATTTCTATTAAGTATTTTCCAGTTACTTTTGAATAGCGGGCATGTCATACATTGTACATATACAGTGTCTATCACTGTTTATAATGTATGTAATTATATTTGATGGCCTTGTTATCTTGTATTATTTAGCTCTGATTAGGTAATTTACAGAGGCTGGATTAATATAATGCTTAAAATAATTTTAAGCGTTAGATATAACAAAATTGTAAACACTTTAAAGTTTGTGAATTGATAAGTGTTCTAGAAGTGCGATACCTCTTGCCCCGATGTATAATCTCACTATTATTAATGGCAACTTGATGCTTTAATGAGCATGTTATGTCGAGAACTGTGTAAAATGTTGAAGTACTTGTTGCGTAAAAAGAAACTTATTAAATTAAAGTACAATTTTAGGCAAAAATTCCAAGTATGCGGCTTGTTCTTGGGTGTTTGAAATCTTAGGGTTTTTTTCTCAGCCTAAGCAGTACTTTTGTTATGCAGCAACTGGGACTGTATTGGGTTCTTTCTATTTTTTTGTAGTAAACAGCCGGAAACCAATTTGAAGGAGTTGGATTTGATACTGTTAGGATAGATTGTGTATTTAATAACTTTTGGGCATTGAAAGATAGATTTAGATTGGAGGTTAAATATAATTAGGCAAGTGGTTGAACTTGAAATTAAATTGATAATTGGGAGCTCACTTCTATGACTCAGGTTCTTTAGGACAGACAGAATTTTTTTATCGTCGCATTTAATATTCCATATTTTATTCTTGGTCGTGGGCGTATTGTGTTTTTGTTGAATCGGGTCCGACTTTTGCCTGGACTAAATATTACTCCTTGTTAAATTTTGTTTATCTGTTATTTATGTAAATGTTAGTCTGATGTATGAAGAAAATGTGATATTTCATTAAAATAAAGTATTGGATGGAGTTGCGGAATAGTCTTGTCGCAGTCTATGTTTTCTTAATAGTTTTCCACTATATTACAACTTAATGTAGCACTTGGTAGTGTGAAGTGGGGATGACTTTGATGAGTCGCTTGAGCCTCAGACATTATTCGCTGTGTATTCCCTACAAGACCTGTTGGACCTTCACGAGTACATGTCTTGGCCACAGTCCTGACACTTAAATCGAAAAAAGGGGCGATTTGGCTTCTGATTAGTTAAATTTGACTGCTTTTTTCATGCAAAATAAAGGACCTTTTGGTCATGTAGACGACTCAGGATGCAGACAGGGTCTCCTTCTGAGAGCGACATTTTCGCACATGATATGACCCACGAGACATGATAGAATTCGCAAGTTCTAAGGCACGTACCGACGTTAGAGAAAAACAGCCGCACGAGACCGCTTACATGAGAATACCAACAGAGTCAGACGTTTCTTCAATTAGGCCATGAAAACGACACAAGCGAATATACATAGGGGTATCATGGGGCACGAGGCCATCGCAACACCCAACCATGAAGCATCAGGATTCCCCCCACCTATGTCTTCTTCTATCGGGCCTAGTCGCAAGGAGTGTACTCTTTAAATTAGGTAACAAAAATGGAGGGAGAAAGAGGAGGGAGAGCAAATTTCCATATAGGCGAGTATTACAAGCATTAAGCGTGGTGGGGCGAGGCTCGGCATACAGAAGACGCTGAAGCAAGGAACCATAAATGGTGCGCAGGTAGTATTCTGGAGGTTGTAATGGATCCTGTCTCCCCCTGGTTCCACTTCTGGCTGCGCCTCTTTTTTTTTGCGCTGGTGTGTGTCGCGGTGATCACGGTGAGAGACGCGGTTCACACCATGGAATCATCGCGACCCGTTATCCTGTATTTAAATTCTTGTTCAAAAAAAATTGATAAGTAATGGCTAGGATGATTTAATCATATTTTAGATAATTTTTGCTTGAAATATTCATCGATTTTCTAGTTGAATAAAAAAAGAAAAAATTTAGGCCGTACGTTAATGGCATTCTCTGAGCTCGAGGTGCGTCCTTGGGCTATATCAACGATTCTTAAGTGACAAAGACACACACACACACCGACATAAGCACAAATGTAATAGTATAAATACAAGGTTATATACTTGTTTTTACTGATTGGAAGATATTTTGCTGGTTTATATTGGGTTGTGGTAGTGGGTGGGTCGTGTTATGTGTCGTTGCGTGTGGGAAGTGATTTGTTTTTAGTTTTGTTGGTTTGGTTGGTGTTTGGGGTGTGGGTGTTTTTTTTGTTTTTTCTTGGGTTTTCTTTGTGAGGGGGTGGTGGTTGGAGGGTTTTTTTTTATGTGCCAAGTTATTTGGATTGTGTATTTGATATTTAGTCTTTTCCTCTTGTTTTCCTGCTTTGCTTCGTTTTTTTCAGGCAAACCTTCGTTTTCAAATCGTGGGGTAGGGGGGTTTAGTTGTGGGGAGGGGGTTAATAAAAAAATTCGTAGAAGTAGTTGGTAAAATTGAGCCCCCCCCCCTTCTGAAATATCTTTTCCAAAAGCCTATGGATTGCTTCGAACCTGCCGTGTGGTCACCTGCCTCCTTTAGTTCTTTGTATTTCATTATCTCTCTGTTGCCCTTCCACCATTTTTTTTTTTTTTTTTTTTGTCTCGACTTTCGGGTACTTCTTGCCATTGTCGTTTCTCTCTCCCTCTTAACCCCTTTCTGCCTTTTAGAATTAGACGTTCCTTTTTTCTGACTCGTGGGTATACTTCATGTAATGTCGGTCCGTGGGCTGTTTTGCTCACCGTCGGTGTCGGTGGGCTTATCATTGCGTAATTATCTGTCTCGTGGGTCATATTCGTTGTAGGTCTGGTCTCTGTGGGCCGTTATGATCTAGTGTCAGAGTCTGTGGGCTCGTCGGTCTCGTGGGCTAATTGTTTATAGTCGATTCGTTGGCCTATTTACTTTATGTGGACTCGTGGGTCGGTGACGGTTTAGTGGGCCGTCGGTCTAGTGGTGTCGGTCTTGTGGGCTGACCAACTTGCCTTACCAACACGCAATCAACCCTTTACTAGATTCTATCATTCTAGCTTCTATCTAAACATTTTCTTTATTGTTTCATAGTACTGTCTCATTATGTCACTGTGGTCACAATGTTAAGTTCAAATGATACTTGTAAAACGGGCATGCAATGTCATGAAAAGATTGATAAATATCAATTGTTTTGTAATGATTATATTGCATCAATAAAGTTACAATAAATTTTACGTGCATGTTATGAAAGAGTATGACAAGATTAGAATTCATGGAATAAAATGTAATATCAACTAATTGTGTCAATGTTCTTGCAAGCGAGGATATATTCAAAGTATTATCTTACTTTCCAAATCAAAGGAACCTAATTGTCCAACTAAATGTATGCAAATGTAATACATGGTAAAATCATTTAAACGACTTAACCCTGATAGGGCCAGGGTGATTTGGTCAACTCATTCTGGCCCCTGAAATCTCAGGACAAGTTCAACAAAAATCAGGAATCGATAAAGCATAATCATTCAGAATTGTACAGTGAATATATGTATTCCTAACATTTCTATGGATAGTCATTTATGCATTTAATCTTTGAATTGGCTGCTATATTATCTGAACGAAGCTTTAAGTTTAGATTTATGTATTCTTATGTAAGTTAGCTGATGAAATGAATTTTTTTTTTTCAACTTGGCTCATAAACTATAGCATTTTTATAGCATGTATATTTTCATAGGCTTTTTTTTTTCAATGAGAAATGCAACAAGACATTAATAAAGGGCCCCACAAAAGAAGCCTAAAACCTATTGATTGTGAAGCTGTCATGCAAATGTAACGCATACATTTGAATACTCAGATGAAATCAAAACAGCTAAGGGGAGAAAATGGTACAGAGCACTGAAAGAGGGAAAGAAACGATAGAAAAGGTAAAATAACTTCAAGTCAAAACTAAAAGTAACTGTCACCCGATTACAAATGTAAACGATATTTTCTGCAAATTTCTTCAGTAAAAATTTTCTTTAACGAGTGCTATCCCAAAGATATTATTCCAATCTTTATCTAAGAAATGAAGTGAGAAACTTTTCATTTTGAAAACTTATGAAGCATTTATTTTATACTAAATTTATTTAGTAAATAATTTTATTGTACATTTATTAATCAAGTTGTTGTTGTTTTTTAGTTTTTACGATGCTATCATACTATATTAGTTTAGTGAAGTTCAGATTTTTCTTTTTGAAGGTAGAGGCTTGCTTGATGGATATGAATATTGTGACGAGGAGTTTCTGGTTTCAACCATGTGGTTAATCTGAAAAGGACTTTTTACGAGAGTAGTTAAAGAGATAACAGAGAGTTACAGAGAGTAGAAAATTGATAGGTGAGATAGAGAGTAGAGAATAAATTTATTCTTTCCTGTGAACCAGCGCAGATTGAGAAGCGCATGGAGGCGAGGAAGTAGTTAGAGGTGTTGTAGTATAGTTAGTAGTAGTAGTAGTAGTAGTAAGTAGTAGTAGTGAGTAGTAGTAAGTAGTAGTGGAGATGTTCTGACAGGTCGACTTTGTGAGTTAATAGTTTTGAAAACTTAAATTAATTAAAGCCAGCGTTTTAGATCCCTTACTCATAATTATGACCCCATCAAGTAATAGAAAGGCGGGAATGTGAAATTACTGTTCATTGTGAATGTTTGAAACATGGTACCATATATTAGTAAACATGTATTATCAAGATGTTTTGCTTGTATACCGAAAATAGCCTCCGTCACAGACAATGAGTGTTGACTCAGAAGGTGATGGTGCATGGCTACGGTAGCGATATCTTGTTTGTTTGTATTTCTCCACGATGTTTCTTGGCCTTGATGTCACCTCACGTGACACATTGATCACTGCATAAGATCCTCGTATTGTATACGCTATTCATGCCAGTAGATGATGAAGAGCTGTTCCTGTCAGTTTCACCAGACACAGGCATATCCCCACTCACGATGCTGTATGGTAGCCTTCTTCTCTCCTGATCTTGAGATGACATAACTTTTCATTGTAATCTGTCGCACAACGTATCACCTGATGACAGGGCTTGTATCTGACGCCACACATCCTTGCCCTGGTATTGCTAATAGTGTCGCACTATCTTACCATCAGGGCGAGGGTTGATAACAGTAGATATTGGATCAGGTCATCCTGAGCAGGCTAGGATCAATCCCATCCTTTGTCAAACATCAACGGAGACAAAATTGAAAAGAGTTGAATTCCTCGGGATCGTCGATGTCTCGTCTAACCACCTCCATTGTCTGTCCATAGATATGATGGCATCCATTTCCCGGCTGTCTCTCTCAAGTCTCTTCTCCCCTTGCCACACACTATTAATTAAATGTCTATTGGGCACATGATGTAACATTGCATGTCGTCCTCCTCCCTTTAGTAACTTTATTTGTGTGTCATTTGGCTGATATTGAACGTATATAGTCAGATTGTTCTTAGGCATCTCATTCACATAAATTCATTCATCACTGCCAAACGCCATATGCACTGGAGACTTACATGTAAGAGTTGATGGAAGAGGAATGTTTGACAAAGCTTTCATGTACCATTAAAGCCATTCGATTCTTGCGAACTGTTTCCTCCTATTTCACACCTCAATCAAACTTCACTCTCTCACAACTTCGGGGCTCGTATTCGGCAGGACATGCATAATATCCTGATGACATTCGCACTAACTCTCATTCACGCAGTGATAATTATGTGAGGAGGCCGCTTTTTTATTTCCCAAAAGTCAATCTATGTTTTGTCATTTGTCTGATCCGTTCTATTCATTAAGTCCACATTAGTAATTGTGGCGATGCTGTGGCATGATCTTTACTTGTGCAGACTGACAGATCCCCCAATCTTTTTCTCTACTACCAGTCGTATAATTTTTTACTCTCGTTAAGATTTTAGGATTTTGCTCTTTATGGTTTGCTTTCCTCTAACTGCTTCGGCTATGCCGTGATGTGATTCGTTTCTCGTAAACTCGCCCTTTTCTTTCATGAGAATTCGGATTTTCCTCTCATCACACTCGTTGTTGGTTTTATGAAGATGTCTTCCTGCTTTTGGGTTTCAACTGATGATTTTTGCCCTCGTAATGCGATGTTAATTTCAGCATTAAATTCTCGGGGGGAAATGGTTCACTACAAACGTAGACATGATTGTATTTAGCGTCATGTCTCTTGAAGTGGTTGCAAGAGTCGTCGTGAATTCGATTGTTTTGGTCATCCTAGCTTTGTTCTCTGGCATTCCAGATAACATCTTGCAATTGTCGACTGAAGCTGACATTGTGTTTATGTACGTGATGTATTGTTGTCACTTTGTGAAATATAGGGATCTATGTTTTATACAAGTACATTGAAATTGAGCTCATCGTGCTGTACATGCTGCCCTGTCATGTCTTTTCTGTGGTTTCAAGCTTGAATGCCGCTATCAGATGGGAATTTGCCGCCATATTTTGAATGCTGATGGGACAGATTTACTGTATTTGTTAGTATATTGAAGTGGTATAGCTTTGAGGAGAATAGATCTAAAATCTACATTAAAGACACGGAGAAAGAAAATTATATTGAGATTCAAATCAAAATGTAAAATTAGGTTGTAATTTATTGAGGAGTTTAATCACCTAGATTTTGCCTGGACTACATTGTTGTTTGAGTTTGGTTTTATCTTATTCAGTGTCTGTGTAAAATTAATGATAAATGAAAATCCTATAGTTTTCGCAAGCTTTACACTAACATATCATGCATGCATATACATGCAGCACACTGTTTAAGAGTTAGATATTTACAAATGTATTAATGCCTGTATTAATTTGAACCACTGTTGTTTCATACAGCTCAAATATTTGCTTTATAATCAATTTTTAAGCGTAAATATTTACAATTGTAAAAGACTTCAAGATAGTTTGTATGAATTGCAAGTTTGTTCTGAAGAGCTCTTCCCAAAATCGAACCAATCTTGCAAGTACTTGCCCACATAACTTTTAGTAAGTTCAGTGTAAAAGGGAAGTATTTTCTAAAAAAATCCTTAGAACTAGAGAAATAAAGAGTTGCAAAAAAAAAATTTATGGGTGCCCGCCTTGGCACTTTTGTAATTTGGTATTTCCCAGCGAGCGAAGGTATGAGATGGATGCAACATGTAACAAAGGGTTTTTATTAACAATATGGTGGTATGATTTCAATGATTTCATA
>CALNVZ010000381.1:473769-486537 GCA_940671915.1 Paracentrotus lividus | reverse complement strand
TGCTAGTACAGTTATCATACTCCAATGGCAAAAGTGAATTGGCACAGTATGGTGTCTGTTTACAGGCTTTGAATACAGATGAAAAGAGGAAAGCACACCCACGCAAATCGCTTGCTGAGTTAATTGTCAAAGTTTCGTCAGATGCTGATGTTTGATTGATATATTGTATGAAATCATAGCCCCAATACATTTCATCTGTTTCAGGACAATTATAACCGATGGGCAACCACCCCCACCCCTGGACAACTTCCCCAAAGACAACTACCCCTGGATGTTTTCGCCCCCAGACAATTATTCCCTCCCCCTCCCCCAGGTCAATTACGCCAGTCATTTACCCCCAAGACAAATTACCCCCTGACATTTACCCCCGGATAATTAACCTCGTATAATTAACCCCCTTGACAATCCCCCCCCCCCACCACCCTGGGTATATAACCCTTAGACAGTTACCTGAAGGACACTTAAATTTCACTCGGACAAGAACAGTTTTCTGAATTGGAAAATTTTGAGGAGCGTCAGTCAAGCATCAGCTACAGAATATATCATTCACTTGAAGTAGATTAGTGGCCATGGGTGATGCTAACACATAAAGATGATATCATTTCTAAAGCAGGTATAAACGAATATGGTTGATAAAACAAAAATTATGTGATGTACAGTCTGTCTGTCATTTTATTTATTTTAATCTCTTTTGCACTTGTTTTTAAAAAGTTCTTAACAATTGGACTTTGGTCCTTTTTCATTGCCTATGGCGTAATGTGGGGGGGGGGGGGTTCAAGAATAGTAGATGACAATATGGCATAACTTCTTTTGTTCTGCTTTGAAAGGCAAGAACATTGCAAAAGAAAATGCTTCATATTGATAGCTCCTGAAATGGAATAGGCTAGACTCTCTCCATATATGGCCTTATAGTCAGTGAGAGCACCTTTACCTTTTAATCCTCATGCATGTTAGGGGGCCGTCACACTGAGGTCGTTCTATAACGTTCTTGCCCGTTTTTGGCTGTTGTAGGTTGCATGGTCTTTTGAGCCATTTTGTGACTTCCCTTCCCGGACACATTTCTCGGGGATTCTTGCCGGGTCATCGAATTTTCTCTCCAGGTCATTCATTAATGATTGTCCTGAACTCCTTCTTGACTAACTTGGCCGTATGCTTCTGAACTTCGTTCTGTTGATGTGTCCAATGCTGTCCCATATATCATTAACAACATCTTCTACAGTTTTATCCAGTATCTTAATAAAAAGTCTTCACGGGATGTCCTATTCTGAACAGATTCCCAATACTACCCGCACAAGTAATCCCTATAGCATTCTATGTGAATGCCACGTGCTAAATCAGGACACTGATCTTTATTATTTAAGGATTCGTCTTTTTTTGCCAAATTGAAGTAAGCCATATACTTGTACATTCAATTTTCTCTCACCAACTTAATATAATTTAAGGTCCAACAAGCATCAATTCTAGTTTGGAATTGAGCAGAACTGTCAGACGACTTGCGGTAGGTCTGACTGCAAAACTTCAGTCTTGATAGATATCTCTTATCGCCAGTACTTCCGCTCATCTGCGCGACCTTTGCTCTCTGGCTGTGTCGTTGGTGTCCATTCCGACTTTGGTTGTGATCTGCTGGGTTGTCTTGTAGGCCTCGCACATATAACTCTCATTTGGCCAATTCAAAGCCAAACACTTGCACTTTTTAGTTCAATTGCCCATGGAAGCCTTTTCCTCAGTGTCTTACACTTGGTGGCTTATGAAAGATAGATCTTGAGTGTTATATCCATGGGACTAAAAAGTGTGGTAGCAGCATTTATTTCATTCAATAACATTCATATGACATAGTTCCCCATGCTGAACATCTCACCAATCTCCAGACGACACAAACCGATAATAAAGGGGTTGGGAGCTGAAGACTACAGGATGCTCAAACGACCATGCAACCCACAGAAGCCATGAAGAAAGACCTATAAAACTCTTGCATAAATTTCTTCAGCATGGTTATATCTGAGAAAATAATTATGCTAATTGTGGTTCTTATGATAGAAATCCTGCGAATGGTACCTTATGAACATGATGTTTTCGTAAATCTGTCAATAATACCACCTGACCAACTCCAAATTGCTCAAATGTCACTTTCACTAGTCCAGGTCGTTGGGTACATACTGATCTACCAAATTGACGAAACTACTTTCATTTCAAACGCAAAATTGAAAAAACTTTTAAAATGTCAGGGTATGAACAATTTTGCGGACAACTATCACTACTTTTATTGCTTTTTTGTTTCATGGAAACTGCAGCACACTTAAGAACCTAACATCTCCATTGATTTAAGGTCTGTTAAACAGATAGCATATATTTGTGAATACTGAGTGAATAAACAGCCAAGAGAATAGGAGTACATGTTATATACAGAGCAAAGAGCAATGATAGAGAAGTAGACAAGGAGAATAACTTATAAAATAATATAGTTGCAATGAATACTATCACTACTTGGTGTATTGTCTGCACTTTTTCAAATAAATTCTTTTGGGAGTGCTAAACTAGACTAACTTATAAGTATTATTCACCCTATATCAAAGAATGAATAAGTAACTTTTATATTTGAAACTTGAAATGCATATTTGACATAATCTAATGTAATTTATATCAATTGTTTTGGTTTTGATGGTGCTATATTCATAAATTAATATATATATGGACTACGCCTTGAGGGAGACACGACATTTATGGCCCTGAGTAGAATCGTTATTGCCGGAGCGAGACGAGCGGCAATACGATTCTACTCAGGGCCATAATGTCGTGTCTCCGAAGAGAAGATAGTCCTATTGTTATTATTAACCAAATCAGACATCTACGACGAACACGAATTCATGAATACAAGGGTAATTGACCAGCATTTCTTGCTGATAAAATTCTTTTATTTTTAAGGCCACGCGCACACCTTACGACTTTCGGTCGCCGACTGACCGACTTTGGATTGAATAACTATGCGCGTATATTCTTGCATGCGCTCGTTTATTTCGGATCCAAATCTGCAGTCGTGCGACTAAATCGTATAGTGTGCGGTGGCCTTAATCCCTCTTTTGTTCCATGATGAGACAATCATGATAGTCATTTCACAAAAGTCTGTAACTGTCGAGGCGGAACAAATTGAGACATGAGCTCGAACACAACGTATTTACATATTTACAAATGTTTCTTCTTCTTTAGTTGAAGTAATTGATTGTCACGAGCAGTTGTTCAAGATGAACGGCGATGCTGTGTATGACTGCTGGTGACATTGTAGTGAGTTCCATCGGTTTGCCTACTTGACGTAGAATTGCAAGTCAGAGGCAAGGGTTTTTTTGTCCAGTTTCAGATCAAGCTGAAGTTTTTCTCCGCAATATACTCTTTCAGAATATTTGGCTGCTGTTTAGTTGCCCTCTAGTATGGTGCATTCCCTATCTGCATTCCATGAATCATTGTCATCAAACGAAGCAACTCGTTTCGAACTGTGCGCTGGCCATGTTTGTTTACAATCAGATGTCAAAGTTCACCAAAATTGAGCCAGCGTCGCGAGCCGATGACACAAAACTTTCAATACCGGTCGTCTACGCTGAATTCATGCACAAAAACAATTGCAAAAGTTGCTCGCGATTCGATCGCGAGTAATTGCCGCCCTCTTTTTCGATGTGAGTTTATGGACGCTGTTTTTCACGCAAAATCCCATACATTTGACCGAGTGATAAAGTAATTTATGGAACCGCTCTGCTTCTTTTGCGGGGCTTATAAAGTGTAAAATCACCATTGCTTCAGAGGTTGATACAGTTTAATAATTATGTATATCAAGTTAAAGTTTAGATTTTCTTTGAAGGTAGAGGCTTGCTTGGTGGATAGGATTATTGTGACGAGGTTTCTGGTTCACCATGTGGTTAGTCTGAAAAGGACTTTTGAGAGAGTAGAAGATGATACACGAGATTTACAGAAAGTAGAACATTTGATAGGTGAGATAGAGAGTAGAGATATATTATTCTTTCCTGTGAACCAGCATGAGAAAGGCATGAGGCGAGGGAAGGCTTGTTGTAAGTAGTAGTGAGAGATGTTATTCGGACAGGTTGACTTGTGTGAGTTAAAGTTTTGGAAATTAAATGATTAAATCCACAGTTTTAATCCTCTTTGACTCATAATTATGGATCCCATCAATAATTTTAAGAAAGGGGATAAATTACTGTTCATTGTTTGAGACATGGTACGTATTATACACTGTAGTAATTTATTAATAAAATGTTTTTTCGTATACCAAAGAGATTGCCTCCATCACAGACAATGAGGTTACCAGAAGGAGTGATGGTACTGTACATGGGCTACGGATGATAATCTTGTTTCTTTGTATTCCACGATGCTCCTCGCCTGGATGTCGCCTCATGTGACACTTGATCAACTGCATGGATATTACGCTTAGAATCCAGTATGTGATGTAAGAGTGTGTCTGTCTGTTTGTCAAACGGAGACTGTGCAGAGTAACCACTCATCATGCTGTATGGTAGCCTTCTCTCCTGATCTGAGATGAGTGAATTCATTGTAATCATGTCTCACAATGATATCACCTGATGACAGGCTTGTATGTTTACCCACACTCCTTGCCCTGAATCGTAATAGTGTTTCACTATCTTACCATCAGCAGGGTTGTGATGTAGATATTAGGACTGGTCAATCTGTGCAGCAAGGATCAATCCATCCTTGTCAACATCAATGTAGACGGTATTGCATCAGATGTGATTCTCGGGATGGTGATGTCTCTTAACCACCTTCCATTGTCTGTCATAGATAGTGATGCACCATCAGGCCGGTCGCCCTTGTGATCCTACTCCATTTGCCACACACTATTAATTATTGTCTATTGGGACACATGATGTAACAACATGTCTTGTCCCCTCTTATGACTTTTTTGTGTGTCCATTGCTGATGTTTGAAACGTAGTAAGTCATAGTTCTTCTAATCTCAACACATACTTCATCATGCTAATCAAACGCACACACTCTGCTCATTACATGTAAGAGTTGATGGAATGAGTGAATGATTTGGCAAGTTTCCATTTCCTTAAAGCCATTCGATTCTTCGAACTGTTTACCTCCTATTTCACCCCTCAACAAACTTCCTTCTCAACCTCGCGCTGTATTCGGGCAAGACATGCATCAATATCCTGATGAACATTCGCATTAACTCTCATCACGCCATGCATATTACTTGAGGAGCTTCAGTCACTAATGTTTTTGTCATTTTGTTGATCCGTTCTATCTTTAGAGTCCTACATTAGTAATTGTGTCGATGCTGAGCTGATTTTTACTTTCTAGATTCTCCCATCTTTTTCCTACTGTCGTATATTTTTCTTACTCTCGTTAAGAATGGTTGGTTGGGTCTCCTTTATGGTATGCTCTTCTTTTACTGCTCTGCTATGCTGATGCTGACTCGTCTGCTTCCTTTCTTCATTGAGATTCGAATTTTCTCATCCACCTCTTGTTGATTTGAAGAATGTCTCCTGCTTTTTGGTCTCAGACTATGATTTTGCTCCTCGTATGCGATGTTAACTTTCAGCATTAACTGTCTCAAGATGGTTACTACAAAATGGACACATGATTGTATTTAGCATCAGTTTCTTACAGCTTTGCAGCAGTGATCTAAATCTCGATTGTTTGTCGTCTAGCTTTGTTCTCATCTCCAAAATGACATCTTCAATGTGTCCATGACATGGTTTCTGACCTGATTCTTTCGTTGCGCATGGATGGCATATAGGGATTCTTGTGTTCCTTGCAGTTAGACATTGATTGGCTCGGCATGTTTGTCACATGACCATAGTCATTCATGTCCTTTTCTTGGTTTCAGCTTGATGCCGCTATCAGATGGGACATTTGCGCCATATGAATTCAGTTAAGATTGACTGATGGATGAGAAGAGATTTAGATAGAGGAGTTTTCCTGTCTAGTTGGTAATTAATGAAAAACGGTATAACTTTGAGAGAATAAGATTATATACATGTACATGTAAAGACAGCAGAAAGAAAGTTATATGTGAGGATTCAAATCAAAATGTAAATTAGGTTTAATTTATTAGGATTTAATCACCTAGATTTGCCTGACTGCATTGAAAGGGATTGGGTCATTTAATTCTGTGTCATGTAAAATTAATGATAAATGAAAATCACTATAGTTTTCCAAGACTTTACACTAACACATGCATACATAAACATGTACACAGTCACTTGTTAAAAATATTTAATGCCTTGTATTATTGAGCCACTGATTAGTTTACACAGCTATTATGCTTAAAATAAAATTTAAAGCGTAAATATACAAAATTGTAACACTTACAAGAAGTTTGTTGAATTGACAAGTTTTCTGAAGAGCGCTTCCAGTATCGACCACTATTGCAATGTACTGCACTAACTTTAGTAGTTCAAGTTAAAAGGGAAGTACTGTTCGTAAAAAGAACCCGTTGCTCTAACAAATAAAAAGTTGACAACAAGGGGCTCTGCCTTGCACTTTTGTTAATTGGGTATTTCCCAGCCGAGCGACTTACGGATGGATGCACATAAACAAAGGTGTTTATAACAAATATTGGTATGATTTAATGATATTCAGCTTACTAACAATTATCATTACTCCGTAACAAAAATGAACGGGGGGGGGTTCTAGATTAGTAGATTTCAACATAGCGTAATATCTTTTGTTCTGCTTTGAAAAGCTAGAACATTACAAAAGAAAATGCTTCATATTGATAGCTCCTGAAATGGAACAGGCTGGACTCTCTCCATATATGACCTTATACTCAGTGAGAGCACCTTTACCTTTTAATCCTCGTGCATGTTACTGGCAATGAGTCTTCAGCAGAGGCTGCAGAGGGGTTTTTGACAGTGGATGGGGTGGGGGACCTGAACAGGCTAAAAATTACAAATGTGTATGGTCATTTTCGCACTTTTGTACATGTTTGCTAAAAATGGGGGCTGCAGCACAGCGAACCCCCGTGGCTTTGTGCCCCCTGTTCAGGATTTAATTTTTATCATGATAGTAAATGTGCATGTATTTCTCAGTCTCTCCCTTTCTCTCTTTCCTTCTCTCCCTAAATGCCTCACTGTCTTTCCTTCTATCTATAAATCCCTCTCTCACTTTCTTTCTCTTACTTCCTTCTCTCTCTCTCTCTCTCTCTCGCTCACTCTCATTCTCTTCTCTTCTCTTCTCTCTCTCTCTCTCTCTCTCTCTCGCTCCCTCTCACTCTCACTCTCTTATCTCTCTCTCTTTTTTTTTCTCTCCCTAAATCCCACTCTCATTTTCTTTCTCTTCTCTCTTTCTTCCTACCTCTGCAGTTCTCTCTCTATCATATAAAGCATAACAACTAGGTGCTTCATAACCTTTTAACCCCCCCCCTTTTTTTTTTTAGTGAACTTGAAATTTCAAAGAATGGAAATAAGAAGGTTCTTTATTGACTTTTCTAAAAAAAAAATAAAAAAAAATTGTTAGCTTGACAATGGAAAATAATACTTTTAAAGATTGTGTCAAATTTGATGCATTTTTTTGGACAGGATAGTGTTATAATCACAGCATGACCTTGAGTCCTGAACTACTTACAATTTACTTTAATATTCAATAAAGTATTCCTCTTAAATCAAGGACAAATAAATCCTCCCTATGGTTTGGGTGGCACAAGTGATGCTAAAACAAATCACAACAATATTCCACAAAATCTATATAATTTTTTTTCATAGAAATTTATAAAACATTCAAACAACTTGCCTTCCCAAACCATCAGCCCTTGCCAGATTCTATCACTCATGCTCTCTATCTAAACATTTTCTCTTATTGTTTCATACTGTCTCATTACTTTCACTTTGTCACATGATCAGCTCAAATGGATAAAAAAAAAAACACATGTCGTTTATGATAAGATGGAATAATATCAAAGTTTTTTTTTTTTATACATTTTATTGAATCATTAAAATGACAATGAAAGAGTAGGACAAGTTAAAATTATGGAATAAAACTGTAATATCAAACTAATTGTGTCAATGTCCACTGCAAGCAGGATACTGTATACTATATCAAATTATTATCTCCTTTCACAATGATCAAAGGACCTGAATTGTCCAACTAAAATATATCAAATATTTATTTCTTAGTTCACTCTCACTCAAATAACACTTATTGAATCAATTGAATCAATAAATTACAGTATTTACACTGTCTTGCATTAATGAAAGATTAGGCAATTTAGACCAAAAGCAAGTTAGAATTATGGAATAAAAATGTTATATCAAACGTATTGTCTACTGCAGGCAGGATATACATATATCAAATTATTATCTCCTTTCACAATATTCCAAGGATCTGAATTGTCCAACTATATTGTATCAAATGTAGTTTGTATTTCAATCATTTTTAAATGATAAAACACACTTTAACCCTGATAAGGCCAGGTAATTTAGTCAACTCATTCTGCCTCTTGAAATCTCACCTGCAAGTTCAACAAAAATTAGCAATCAAAACGTAATCTTCAGAATTATACAGTCAAATATTCATAACAGTTTTTTGAATTAATTTTTCATGCATCAATCTTTAAATTGCTCTAATTCATTGAACAAAGCTCCAAAGCTTTAGTTTATGCACATGTATTACTGATGAAATGGAATTTTTTTTCAACTTGGCATCATACTTCACTTCTTATACAGTTGTCCGCAAAATTGTTCATACCCCTGTAGTTTTTTATTATTTTTTAGTCGTGCTCCTATCTGAATGCGTTTCATCAAACTTTTTGTTGATAAGTACGTTACTAACAATTGAACAATTAGGAAAATTTGAAATTTTGAGAAATTCGGTATTCTAGGTGTATTTTGTTGACAGATTTACTAAAAACGCCATGTTCATAATTATTCATACCCTATAGGGATGCCAAATCTAATTTCTTATCTATTCATCCCGATTATAATTATTTATTTAAATTTTCACCTAAAATAGTTTTTGGGAATGTCCAAAACCATCATTCATGTCTTCGGTGTGTTTTGACCAATGCATACTCTTGTAAACGTCCAGGCTGTGTAAGGTTGCATGGTCTTTGAGCCATTTTGTGAGTCTTCCACTTCCCGGACACATTTCTACGGGGATTCTTGCCGGGTCATCGAATTTTTCTCTCCAGGTCATTCATTATGATTGTCCTTGAACTCCTTCTTGACTAACTTGGCCGTATGCTTCTGAACTTCGTTCTGTTGATGTGTCCAATGCTGTCCCATATAATATTAACAAACATACTTCTACAAGTTTTCATCCAGGATCTTAATAAAAAGTCTTCACCGGGATGCCTCCTATTCTGAACAGATTCCCAATACTACCCGCACAGATAATCCCCTATAGCAATTCTATGTGAATGCCACGTGCTAAAATCAGGACACTGATCTTTATATTTAAGGATTCGTCTTTTTTTGCCAAATTGAAGTAAGTCCATATCACTTGTAAATTCAAATTTTCTCTCACCAACTTATATAATTATGGTCCAAAAGATAAAATTCTAGTTTGAATGAGCTCAGGAACTGTCCAGAGACTTGCGGTAGGTCTGACTGCAAAACTGCAGTCTGTATAGATATCCTCTATGCAGTATTCGCTCATTGGCACCTTTGTCTCTGGCTGGTCAGTGGTGTCCATTCCGACTTTGGTTGTGATCTGTGGGTTGTTGTAGGCCTCGCAGTATACTTATTTGGCAATTCAAAGAAACACCTTGCACTTTTAGTCATGCCCATGGAAGCTTTTTCCCAAGTGTCTTACATCTGGTGCTTATGAAAGAAGCACTTGAGTGTTATATCAGGGACTAAAAAGTGTGGGTAGAGCAGTTATTTCATTTCAATAACATTCATATGAATGTTCCCATGTGAAAAATTCAAAGTCCAGACAAGAAACCGATAATAAAGGGGTTGGGAAGCTGAAGACTCACAGGATAGCTCAAAGACCATGCAACCCCACAGAAGCCATGAAGAAAGACCATAAACTCTTGCATAAACTATTTCAGATGGTTATTTGAAGAAAATAATATGTAATTGTGGTTATTTGATAAGAAATTGGACTGGGTACCCCTTATGAACATGATGTTTTTCGTAAATCTGTCAATAAAATACCCCTGAAATACCAAATTGCTCAAAATGTCAAACTTTCCTAATAGTCCAGGTGTTGGTAACATACTGATCACCAAAAAGTTTGACGAAACTTATTTATTTCAAAGCAAAATTGAAAAAACTTTAAAAATGTCAGGGGTATGAACAATTTTGCGGACAACTGTATATTTTATTGGCTTTTTTGTTCAATGAGAAATGCAAGCAACATTAAGAACCTAACATTCATTGATTTAAGGCTGTTAAAACAAAGATAACCATATATTTGTGAATACTGAGTGAATAAAACAGCCAAAGAGAAATAGGAAGATACATGTTATATACAGAGCAAAGAGACAATGAATAGAGAAGATAGACAAGGAGAATAACTTCATAAAAACTAAAATAATAGTTGCAATGAAATAACTATCACTACTTGGTGTATTGTCTGCACTTTTTCTTCAAATAAAAATTCTTTTGGGAGTGCTAAAACTAGACTAAACTAAACTAAAGATAATTATTCACCCTATATCAAAGAAATGAATAAGTAAACTTTTCATATTTGAAAACCTATGAAATGCATTAATTTGACTAAATCTAATGTACATTTATATCAAATTGTTTTTGGTTTTGATGGTGCTATCATTCATAATATTAATATAATATGGACTAGCCTTGAGGGAGACACGACATTTATGGCCCTGAGTAGAATCGTATTGCCCCGAGTCGAAGACGAGGGCAATACGATTCTACTCAGGGCCTAAATGTCGTGTCTCCCGAAAGAAGATAGTCCATATGTTATTATTAACCAAATCAGACATCTAGAGCGAACACGAAATTCATGAAATACAAGGGTAAACTTACCAGCATTTCTTGCTTGATAAAATTCCTTTTATTTTTAAGGCCACCGCACACCTTACGACTTTCGGTCGCACGACTGACCGACTTTGGATCTGAAATAACTATGCGCGTATATTTTGCATGCGCTCGTTTTATTTCGGATCCAAAATCTGCAGTCGTGCGACTAAAAATCGTATGTGTGCGGTGGCCTTAATCCTCTTTTGATTCCAATGATGAGACAATATGATAAGTCAATATTCACAAAAGTCTGTTAACTGTCGAAAGGCGGAAACAAATTGAGAACATGAGCTCGAAACACAACGTATTTACATATTTACAAATGTTTCTCTCTTCTTTAGTTGAAGTAATTGATTGTCACCGAGCAGTTGTTCAAGATGAACGGCGACTGCTGTGTATGACTGCTGGTGACATTTTAGTGAGTTCCATCGGTTTGCCTACTTGACGTAGAACTTCGCAAGTCAGAGGCAAGGGTTTTTTTGTCCAGTTTCCAGATCAAGCTGAAGGTTTTTCTCCGCAATATACTCCTTCAGAATATTGGCTGCTTGTTTAGTTGCCCTCTTAGTATTTGGTGCATTCCTATCTTGCAAATTCCATCGAATTCATTGTCATCAAACGAAGCAAACCTCGTCTTCGAACTGTGCGCTGCCATGTTTGTTTACAATCAGATGTCAAAGTTCACAAAATTGCCAGGCACGTCGCGAGCCGAATGCACACAAAACTTCAATACCGGTCGTCTACGCTGAATTCATGCACAAAACCAATTGCAAAAGTTGCTCGCGATCGATCGCGAGTAATTGCCGCCCTCTTTTTCGGATGTGAGTTTATGGACCGCTGTTTTTACACGCAAAATCCCATAACATTTGACCAGGGTGATAAAGTAATTTATGGACCGCTCTCTCTTTTGCGGGGCGATAAAGTGTAGAAATCACATTGCTCAGAGGTCTGATACAGTTAATAATTATGTATATCAAGTTAAAGTTTAGATTTTCTTTGAAGGTAGAGGCTTGCTTGGTGGATAGGATTATTGTGACGAGGTTTATGTTCACCATGTTGGTTAGTCCTGAAAAGGACTTTTTGAGAGAGTAGAAGAGTAACAGAGATTATACAGAAAGTAGACAATTGATAGGTGAGATAGAGAGTAGAGAATATATTATTCTTTCCTGTGAACCAGATGAGAAAGGCATGAGGCGAGGAAGGCTTGTTGTAGTAGTTAGTGGAGATGTTTCGGACAGGTTGACTTGTGTGAGTTAAAGTTTTTGGAAATTAAATGATTAAAATCCACAGTTTTAATCTCTTGACCTCATAATTATGATCCCATCAAATAATTTTAAGAAAGGGGGAATTGTAAATTACTGTTCATTGTTTGAGACATGGTACCGTATTAATACACATGTAGTAATTTATTCAATAAATGTTTTTTCGTATACCAAGAGATTGCCTCCATCACAGACAATGAGGTTACCAGAAGGAGTGATGGTACATGTACATGGGCTACGGATGATAAATCTTGTTTCTTTGTATTCCACGATGCTCCTCGCCTGGATGTCGCCATCATGTGACACTTGATCAACTGCATGGATATTACGCATTAGATCCCAGTATGTGATGTAGAGTGTGTCTGTCTGTTTGTCAACGTGAGACTGTGCAGAGTACCACTCATCATGCTGTATGGTAGCCTTCTCTCCTGATCTTGAGATGACAGTGAATTCATTGTAACATGTCTTCACAATGATATCACCTGATGACAAGGCTTGTATGTTACCCCACACCTCCTTGCCCTGCATCGTAATAGTGTTCACTATCTTACC
>CALNVZ010000381.1:456045-458508 GCA_940671915.1 Paracentrotus lividus | reverse complement strand
ATTTTGTGGGGATTAACAATCTATAATGACCCTAACTAATAAGCAGGATATTCCTGACAGAAACCCGGAATGGTGCCTCGATTGCAGAATCAAACCTTATATCAGAGTGCTAAATCACCACCATCACCCCCTCACCACCACCACAACCCCAAACAACACAACCCCAAACATATCATCAACATATCATTCCCCTCTTCAACATCACTATCATTAATTGTTATACCACCATTATATCAACGTTATCAACACCAGCACCATTATCACCATCACCATAATCATGCTCATCATCATCACCACCAACACCACCATTATCACCATTTATATCGTCATCATCATCAACCATCTTCATCATCATAATCAACGCCATCATTAGCCTATTATCATCATAATCATCATCACCATCATCACCCTCACCATCTTCATCATCACCATAATCATCATCATTATCATCATCTACAACACCATTATCATCACCACCACCATCAACATCACCCATCACCATCACAATCATCCTCACCATCATCATCATCACCATTATCCTCACCATCATCATCATCATATCACCATCACCACCACCATTATCATCACCATCATCATCACCATCAACACCATATCACCCTCACCACCTTCATCATCTCATTCATTATCACCACCATCATTACCATCATCATCACCATCATTATCATTATCATCAACACCATTATCATCACCACCACCAACATCACCCATCACCATCATCATCATCATCTTCACCATCATCACCACCATTGTCTTCACCATCATCATCATCATCATCAAAATCATCACCATCAACACCACCACCCTCACCACCTTCATCATCACATTCATTATCACCACCATCACCATCATTATCATTATCATCAACACCATTATCATCACCACCACCAACATCACCCATCACCATCATCATCATCCTCACCATCATTACCACCATTGTCTTCACCATCATCATCATCATCATCATCACCATAATCATCAACATCGTCACCACCACCATCACCATCTTTATCATCACCATCTTTATCATCACAATCATTATCACCATTATCATCTCCATCACCACCATCTCCATCACCATCATCATCATCATCACCATCATCAATCTCATCACCATCTCCATCACCACTACAACCACCATCATCATCATCATCATTATCATCAACACCATTATCATCAAAATCATCATCTACAAATTACCTTACAACGACAACACAATTGACAAGAGTAGAAAAAAAGGGAATTGCTAATAAGTACTTTGCTTTTATTTGCATGATACAATAATAACATGTGAACCATTTCAAACTAAAATGCATAAAAATATATATGTGATGTCTACATCATTATAGTAGTAAGCTCCATTCAAGGCACTTTATGTGAATCAAGGATTATTACAAAATGAATTAAAGGATTATACAATAATGTAATCTACAAATATGTTTATTAAAAATGCATTTTAATGTTACCAACACCAGTGCAAACACTGTAGAGTTAATAAAAAGTACGATATTACTAAAGATCTATACATAAATACACTGATCAAATATATATTTTTGCATTTAACATGCTTTGGTTAGCTGTCTACAGTACAATGTTAAAAAGTAATGAATACAATCGTTATTTCAAGACATGGCAGGGCGATATTGATCTCAAATAAATCTTCAAACAGAACAAGTATTTTACATAAGTGAACATTTCTTAAATAAAATACTCTCAATGTGTATTCTACAAGAGTTTCTTGTCGCACAAGTTTCACACTAAATGATGTGCTTTAAAATATGGAAATCTATTATGGTAAAACCAAGTAAAGTTTGTCCTATGAAAATGATCATGAGTTATAAAGGAATATCCTGGACCCGTCCCTCAACAAATTAAATTAAGACAGAGCCATAAGGGAAGAATAAATTCATGATACCATAAATAAATCCTCTTGCTTTGAAAAGACAATTTACATAATAAGAAGAAGTACAGACATATACCCAGCTTAGAAGATATAGATTTGATGAAAATGGGAGATCACCAACAATAAATCAATTTCTGCAGAAGAAGTCATTTTCGCAGTGGCTTTTATTTTTGCAATTTCGCACGTCAGACCGTGCAAAAATACACATATCAATGTATGGCTACTTTAATATAGAAATGAAGATGTCACCAAACATCATGTAATGAAGGTCTCATGAATTTTCTCGCCTAGTCAAAAAGCATAAAAATATCTGTATGTGAAAATATTGGCTTATACAACAATAGATGACTCAGAACACAGAATATGGAATGCTGAGGTTATACCATTTTCTAAGGGGCAAAAAGAGATATCCTTCGATATACTTTAAAGCAAAAGGCAGTATGGTATGCTATATAGGGAACGCAAGTAATGGGAATAAGCTTTCATGGAAGTTGATTTAGTACTGAGTGAGATGAAGAAAACCCAAAAAAACTACGATTTGT
>CALNVZ010000381.1:441045-451045 GCA_940671915.1 Paracentrotus lividus | reverse complement strand
AATATACTAGAATCCTATTTTGCTCTATGCCCTAAACTTAACCCTAGGACACCTTGGCGGCATTTCCTCAAAGGACTTGTCAGACATTTTATCCGACAAATTTGCTCTCAGCCAATTAGATAGGAGCATTTCAGTAGCTTATAACAGTTTGTCGGATAAAACGTCCGACAAGTCCTTTCATGAAACGCCCCCCATGACCCTACGCCAAAGTGTAGATGTCTATAGGCACTGCTGACTATCGGCCCCCAGTGGACTATTGGGATATCCCTGAACATGCCTTTATTACCCAAAAGTGGTTTAAAAAAAAACAAAAAAAAACTATGAATTACAAAAACTGAGTAGCAGAAATCTCTTTAAAGAATTCTCTGACTGACCTGTCGCAGTGTGGCTAAAGCTTCCTGTGGAATATTCTTGACCGCTAGACCATTGACCGATACAATCTGATCACCTCTCATTAGCTGACCGTTGTCATCGGCAACGCTCCCTGGTGCAATGTCTGAGACGTAAAGAGCTCCACCCCTAATGATTGGAGAAATTTTGGATACAATAAAAATAAATCATGGGTCTTTCCGTATTGAGAAACCCTGACACCCAGAAACCCTTACCATAAACCTTAGGATTATGTCAACCATACACATATGCGTGTTCCCGATTTCTCTGGGAAAGCGGTATATTTTAGGGGATCAGGTCAGGGGAAAAACACCCTGAGAAATCATTGAAATAGGGGTCTTTTATTATTTCCCCCCCGATCTATCTCAATTTTTTAAAGACAAATCCTGAAATACGGTCCTGAATATGGTCCAAAAACCTAGGAAAAGGGGTAATTTTATTGGCTAGCCCTTTAAAGCTTGTAATAGGGGGGTAGTTTTGGTGCAACTTCCCTTTCAAATACCTGTAATAGGGGGTAATTTTGACACAGCTTACATATGCGTGTTCCTGATTTCTCTTGGAAAGCGGTATACTTTAGGGGATCAGGTCGGGGGGAAAAAAACCCTTAGAAATAATTGAAATAGGGGTCTTTTATCATTTTTACCCCGACCTATCCTTTAATTAGGGGGAGATTTCAATTCTTTGAAGACAAATCCTGAAATAAGGTCCTGCATATGGTCCAAAAAACCTAGGAAAAGGGGTAATTTTATTGGCTAGCCCTCCAAAGGCCGTAATATGGAGGTATTGGTGCAACTTCCCTTCCAAATGCCTGTAATAGGGAGTAATTTTGACACGGCTTCCCCGACTGATAGGGGTATCTCTCAAGAATTTGGAACATGCATACATGTATGGTTGCCCCCCTGAGTGGGGGGGGGGGGGATTATAACCAGGTTTGATTTAGGAGTAGGGTTAGGTTAAGGGTTATGATGTAAGGGGTGTCAAGGCTATAGGGTTATTATAGGGACATTGAAACACCTAACTTGTGAAAAAATACTAAAGGGTTAGGGTTATTCTGTTGTATGAGCTTGAGTTATTAGACTTTCAGAAAATCTAGACTACACACACACACACACACACACACACACACACACACATGAAGTATAATATTGGGGAAGTTGTTCATGTACACAGTGACACATCTTGGGGCTGTTGCCAATTTGAGGATCTCCAAAGCTGTAGTTATCATAACATTCAAATGCTTATAACTTTCTTATTATTTATTCAATTTTCTCAAATTTATATGGATTCCTTTTATTTGTTTATTTTGTACAACTCAACAGATTCCTAGGATTTCCTTTTCCTTTAATAGACTTTTGGAAAATCTAGACTACACACACACACACACACACACACACACACACACATGGGAACTGGTTATTAACATGATAGGAATGCAACAGACAATATAATATACAACATGTTTCCTGAATCCAACATTCCAAATTAACAAGATTGTACATTACAGGATCATACCTCGTCATTTTCAAACAAAAAAAAGTGGCATAGAGCTGAACTTTTAATGTGGGGCTGTGCCTTTGTAAATGCAAATTAGGATCTGAAATCAACACAAAGGCATCTTCACAAGACAACCATTTATTTAGGTTAAAAAATTATGTGATCCAGTTTTCTTGTGCCGAATTATTGATCAAACAGGAATTTGCACATATGGGACTATGGTGCTTTAAATGCCTTTCATTCTTGTATCTACTCATTTTTGTCACTTTTTTTGCTTAAAGTATATTATCATGGACTACTCTAACATGATAAATGTACACCTTAGGACCCCATTGTAAATATATAAGCTCTAGAGCTTTCATGGCTCATCCCGTCAAAGTAATGTGAATGTTGTTTATACTTGACAAATAAATCAAATAAAATCACCTGTAATTGGGATATAGTTATTTGCTTGAATTGTTGAGAGACATGTTGCATTTTTGCAGTTGTCGTGTCACTCACGGCACTCATGACAGATAGGGGTTAACCATTTTCCACCGAGAGGGAATGATTGATAAGGACTATAATATATATATATATATATATGTTAGAGAGGTACACTATTTATGTACATATACCGGTACTTATGGTACCCTAGGAGATTTACTTGGGCACACACCGAACCCATAACCAAAACGGTAAGAAACCAATGTCCAAAATTTGATGTGTCACTCATGCATCGTTTTTTTTAATCATAATTTCAAGGACAAATTGTAAAATTCAAATCCAGCTGGTCATAATATATGCCACTCCTACATTAAACATACGGTACTGTATAAGTGGTTATTTTCGCGGAGACTTTATTTTCGCAAATTTCGTGAGTCAGTCATCAATAAAACTTCTACTTCAATACAAGGCTTTTTATAGTAATGAAAACATCACCAATATCTCAAAATTTTGCTCTCTCGGATATCCCCAACTAGCCAAAAATCGTGAAGAATATTGGCTTATACAGTAATATGGTAGTCATGATCCATTATAACCTACAAGTGCGAAGATATGCGCCCTTCTGTCTCTCCAATTATCTTGCCACTCGCGTTTGAAAATGACCACCTGTCAATCAAAATGTCGATTATACTAAAATATTTTAATTTGGAATGCAAGACACAAAGGTCTTGTTGATATCTGTAAATCCTTGTATATTTCAAACTCAAGCACTTTGGTAATTATGATAATAATGATTATTGATTTACAAGGTCACTCTTTCTTCAAAGTCATCTGGGGGTGTTTCATGAAAGGACTTGTTGGACAGTTCATCCCACAAATTTGCTCTCAGCCAATCAGATGCCAGCAATTCGGTAGCTTATAACAGTTGTCAGTGAGAATCAGTGAAGACAAAACAAGACAAAACAAAACAAACAAAACAAATGAAACTGCACATTCTCCCAAAGCACCTTAACCACTTGACTGCTGCATCGAGCTAATTGCACAGTACGGGTATGACCAGCGTGGCACTTGGGTGTCAAAACAGACAAAGCTCAGACAATATCATGAGTATATACAGTCTGTGTAAAAAAAAAATGGTACAGTCGGGGAAAAAATCATTTAGGTGTGAAATCTTTTCATATAATGTGTGTTTGTGGTACCAAATGAAAGCCAAAAGATTTTTCTTGCTGATGCGCTTTGTCCTGTATAATTTGCTTTCGTAAAACAAAAGTTATGCTAAGTTTTGTGCGACGAGGAACAAATCGAAATTACGCACTTCTATATTGTTCTGGAGCGCTGAATTCACGGTCATTATGCGAAATCGTACACAAAGGCATGGGACGGCTTGCGAAAAATGGATTTTTCTTGATTGTAGAAAATTACTTATATCTCAAAAAATTGTGCACCAAATGTGATGAAAAAAATTGCAGAAGAAAGAGTGATATTCCTGCTTTATGGAAATAACAAACAATACCACGTTGATATTAACCTTCACACTATAAAAAAATGTTTTCCAACTGTAACATTTTATTTGACACAGACTGTATATTACGTGGTCCGTGCACAGTGTACAAACGCCAGGCACGTAATATTACGTGGTCCGCAGCTAAGTGGTTAAAATGTAAAACAATTTAATTTTTGTATTTTCTATTATTCACTCACTTTCCAGCGATACTAAGCCCTAGACTCTGCCCAGCCGGTTGATGAATAATAACTGTAAAAACATCTAACCCTTCTTCTCCCTCCTCTTCCTCCCCCTGAGTTGGGGCAGGGGTAGGGGTGGATGGAGGGTGGTCCTCACAAAGCACTAGCATTCGAACCTTGGAGGCTGTCTGCCGCAGGACATTGAGGGCAGCATCATGGGTAATGTTCTTGAAATCTAAGCCATCCACCTGAAAAGATTGAAAGATGATGATGATGAATTGAACCCTGAACATTTTGTTTGTCTTACTGCAGTGTGTCTTAGAAAATAATTCACATTAAAGCTGGTGTATAGCTTCGGGAGTAAGAAAAAATAATTTTGATTCGCATTTACATAAATTATGAAAGATTGAATCCAATAACAATAATAAAAAAAATTATAGGACTTGAAATCTCGTCTTAGTGTCTTTATTTCATAATATAAGTATAAAAAAGCTAAGTTGGGTATCCGACTCATGTTAGCGCTTACGTGGAAAAGCAATGGGGATTCTCTGGTGTGCATGTTACACACAGATCGTTCACATTATACACGCCGTAACCTCAGGCGTGCAAAACTCTCAGCAGAGGTCTAAACGGCAGTTACATGTACATTACCCTTCATTCAAAAATTTTCAATGAAATTCATCAGAAAAATTGAAAGCAATGTCACAGGATCTCTCACACATATCTTTTAGTGAAATGTGGACAACATGAGACTATATTTGATCGGTTTTGTGCCAATTCCTTTTTTGCTACCAAAACTAAACACCAGGTTTAATGTCAGTGTGTCTTGGGCTTCCATGGGTAATTTGACACCGCTTACCCAGTGACAGGTGCTGTCCATCACCTCAAGTTTTATCATCAACAGAACTCTTATGTAATGCCTTGAAAATTGCCCCATTTGGTAGAATCTCACTTTGATCTCATGATGCCCAAAGCAGGCCAAAGAATGTTGGAACAGCTTCTTTTGCTGTGGTCCAGAAATTTAGCTTCAAGACAAATATTCCCTGTGCTTTTCACAACTTCTGATCCACTCCCAGGAAAGCCCAAGACCCCAGGTTTTTAACATTTGCTTGAAAGAAGGAAAATAAAAGTTAAGTAGAAAAATGCAGGGAAGACATGTAATTTGTACACTATGAAGGCAAGATCATTATTATTATTATTATTATTTTATTCGGCAAAAGTTTACAAATCATACAATATATATCAAGTATGGTAGAGGTACCTTAGTCCACGCAGTACATTAGTCCACGCACCCTGATACGCGCGATGCGACGCGGTATGTGCGCTTAATTTCTTGAACAATCAAGAAAACAACAAGCCTATCGGAGATATCACAAAAAATTTTGGGAAAAATCATTGGTTTCTTGTTTTTCTATGATTTCTTGAATTAATTAGGAATACACATTAGTGAGACAGGTAAAGAAAATTTACATTCACTTTCTGTATGTGCGTGGACTAATGTACCGTTCAGTTTTGGGGAAGAAAATTGACACGGTCGCGTAATCGACTCCAGCTGGCGCATTCACTAAATATTTCTGTCGAAATTTTCTCTAGAAATGTTCCTTAGAATATATTACATTCATTGGAGGTTAAAAAAAATGATACAAATATAAAATTATTTTAGTGTTGGCAGTTGAAAACAAAGTGCGTGAACTAAGGTACCTCCATCATACAATGCATTGACAAGAATTATAAGAAACAGATTTGCTGACACAAATGTTAAATATATCCTTCTGAGCTCAACATATGTTGTGTGAAATATATTTTCCCATGACATATTTTGAGCTCAGAAATAAAGAAGACATATTTTGAAAGAAAATGGGGGGAAATCTGAAAATTTGTGTACAAAATGAATGGAGAGTTGTCCATAAGATCGGCCATTTTGAAGCCGATGATGTCAATTTGAGGATCCCCATAGAAGGAACAACTAGACTTTTCAAACTTCCATAACTCTCTTATTTTATAACCGATTTTGATGAAACTTTTTTTTAGATTGCTCCTCTCATTTTCCTCTTTCCTGTAAGGTTGATTCTCTCCTTGGGTTGGATTCCCCTTTAAGTATTGATAATGAATAGTCACTATAAAGGGAAGCTACATGTAGCTGCCAAAGTTCTACAATACACATCATTCAACTTTTTCCATAATGTCGCAAATTTTTGCAAGTATAAACATGAGAGTTTTGGAGATTATAATCGTGCGGTCAACAGCCCAGATTTTACAACCAAGGGGGAGAGGATGGGGAGGGGGGCTGAATCTGCGCCCCAGTCTTTTTTCTTTTTTTTTACGGTGGCAATATTTACCTCAAGGAGTTGATCACCAGATTCCAAACGACTATCTTTAGCGACAGCTCCATTGGGTTGAATTGTCTGAATTCTTATGGTGGACTGGAACAGAATAGAGAAAATTAGAAAAGAAATTAATCGCTAAACAGTCAACCTTGCCAAAATAAAACGTTTTTTTCCAGTAATCTTTATTTTACATTTTATTATTTTTAACCCTTCATAAAAAGTCAAATTTTTGGCGACTGCCCCTATTAGGTTGTTTTGTATTGGACTGGAACAGAAGAGGGTTAATCATAAAAAAAATTAATCTTCATTATGATAAATGACACTGATTATGAATTCATATATTACAATTGTAAAAAGTAGCATAAATTATGCTGTCAAAGATTAAGTCTCATGTTCAATCATGCATATAACTGCTAGTGTCATTCTATTCCTTTTGGGTGAGCTAAGAAAAATTATGTAAAAAGTAAATCTCAAATAATCTGAGTTCATACTGCTATTTATCCTTTTCTTGATCATTTTATTCCAATTCAATTCATATGACTTATTCATTTTAGCTCATACCTGCTTTGTATCGGATCCTCCAATAAGGCTGATACCGAGTCCCATGTCGTATCCCCTATCAACCACAATGAGTGTCTTGTGACCTTTGACCACTGGACAGGTCAAGGGGTCAGAGGGCGGATGGGTGTCTGAGATGTGTTCAGCAGGCGGGGAGGCTGGGCTTCTGGGACCTGTAATACATTTATGATCGATTCAAAGATCAAATCAACTATTAGAAGGTCAAATCAATGCTTCAAAAGTCAAATCAAGCAAAGGCTCAAATAAATTATTAAAGGAGGACTCCGGGCTGAAATTAAACAGTTTTGTAAAGTAAAGTAAAAATTTAACAAGCACAACACAGAAAATTTCATCAAAATCGGATGAACAATATTTAACAAAGTTATGCATTTTTTAGGTAATGAATTTTTTTCGTAAAACAGTTCTTGGTATGGTCTCATTGTCTCATTTGAATATTTGAATATTCAAATGAGCAAAATGATGATGTCACAGTCCCCCTACTTCTTGTGTATTTTATTATATGAAATCCTATTTTCTCATTTTTTTCATATATTGCGTATACAGAAAATCTATCCCACATAATGAAAAATAGGTAAAAGCACTAGTGACCTTGAACATTCCACAAGGATTAATCCCGGTTTTTATGTCCTTGGGGAAGAAAATCTTGATAATTGGTATTTCATACAATAAAATACAAAGAAATTAGTAGGGGGACTGAGACATCCTCAGATTGCCAATTTGAAGATGGTAAAAACTGTTTCCTAAAACAAATTCTAAACCTAAGAAAATTCATAACTTTGCTATTTGTGATCCGATTTTGATGAAATTTTCAGTGTTGTGCTTTTTAGATTTTACTTTATTTTTCTAATAATGCAAATCTCCAGCCCGGACGAGTCCTTTAAAAGCTGGAATCAACCATTAAAAAACCAAAGGTCAATTAAATTATTATGTCAAATCAACCACTGTAAATGTAGTAGAATTTACTTGACAACTTCTTTAGCACAGGTCAACTCAATTGTTTAAAGTTCAAATCAACCACAGTAAAGTCAAATCAATGATTGGAGGGTGAAAACATATCAGGTCAAATTAAATAGGAGGAGAGCTGAACCGTTAGAAAATGATTTGTTTCATGTACATGTACCATGTGTGATAACCACTTACTGTCAATGATGTTAGTAGACTCTAAGCTGGAGTTAGAAGATGATAGTTCAGTCAGCTCTATGCCATGATCCAAGGGAGGAAAGAGTGCTTGTATGGTGTTAATAAGACAAACCCGGTGTTAGTAAACAGAGATGAATCATAAAAATACAACAAAGTAAGAATACTAGTAACACAAAGACTTTACAACTGATAAAAAGTTATGATTGATTTTTTCTTGGTAGCCTCAATTTGGAAACCAGGTACAGCCATGGATTAGGATTTGAATATGATTAAGATTAAGGTTAGGGCTAGGGCTAGGATTAGGATAAAGCTTAAAATCATCAACTTTGGAGCATCCTGTCAATGATGAGGCTACCGAGGAAAAAAAAAATCAATCATAGCTTTTTATCAATCGTAGGTCCTGGTGTTACACCCCACAGAAGATGCAAGTAAATCATGAGATATGAAGAGAAAATGACAAAGAGACAGAGAAATAGGAAGAGAAATGACGAGAGGCAAACATACAGATGATAAATTGGTATTTAGAAAAGAGGGACATCAAACTAGAAAGATTGAGAGCATGAGATCAAGAATGAAAAATGAATAACAAGGAAATAAAAGATGAGATGTGGAAAGAGAAAAAATAGAAGAGAAGTATTAATAAAAGAACAAGAGATGACACTACTTAATAATAGATATATACACGAAAAGGGAAGTAAGCTTAAGACAAATTAAATAAAACTGGAATGGAAGTTAATATTAGGATATTTCAATATCCATTATAGGACTGAGAAATGAAAGTTAGGTTAGGGGAATGTAAATAAGATAGTGTTATGCAGATCGGTGGAGGACAGAAACGGTTGGAGGAGGATGTTGGCCATGTCTTCAATGGTGCCCCTACGACAGCCACCGCCGTCAAGGGACAGGTAACAGGTAACATGCAGACAGAACCAAACCATAAGATGAAAATGCAGTTTGATAATAAAAGCACTTCACACTAGTATTGTACTCACTTTCTGAGTTCATAGTTGTTTGATAGCTTATGCTAGAGGATGCAAGGAATGGGCTAGGATTAGGGTGTTAGGGTGTGAAGGTGTTGGGTACTGTTGGCTGTCACTCTCTGATTCAATAGACTTTGATCTTATGCTAGAGGCAGGCAAGGAATGGCGCTAAGATTTTTCGCTATGTCAAGACCGGGAAGTAGCCTTCAGAAAACACAGAGAAAAAATAGAAATATCACATGCATATAATAATGTTAGGTAGTTATCCCCAAATAAAGACATGAGAAAAAATAGCAGTGCAAAGCCTGTCTGACACGTGTCATGCATTGGCGCTGGTGGCACTAGCTCAAGCTAAATAATAGCACCTGAATTGGTGATTGGGGGGCAACACCTGAAAAAAAAACCGCTCCTTGACTAGCTCAAGCGTTTTTGAAATTTTCATTAAAGACCTGATGTGTCCGATGTGTATTGTGTCTACTGTAACTACAAATGTATGCTGTATACACGCACATGGTCCAAAATGAATTTTAACCTTCTGATAGTGCAAGCAGCTGAGCAAGAATACGCAATGCTTATTTCGTCTGAACCGAGAGCAAACACAGCTCGAGTCCTACATAAAAGCCCAAGATGACTTGGGCTGGATTTCCTCCAAGTTATGCACTTACATTTTGACCACAAAATCGGATCTGATCTGATCGAGCCTGATCCGCATGGGAGCTACAGATTTGAAATAAGCTGAACTGAGTGGCAGCACGCCTAATCTTGTCACTAGTTTCCCTCGATAATCCTTACAGGGAAACAGGTTTGGTTGTAAAATAAGAAAAATGTAAAAATCAGGCCTCTACAAAGATTTTATTTTTGTGCTGCCCTGTTGGGCAGTGAATTTGTTTTGGTTGCCCACAAGAAAAAGTCACTTGCCCCAGATTTCTTTCAATTTGAAATTCTTAATAGCAAACCGACCATGCTGAGACCTAGGCTAAA
>CALNVZ010000381.1:426977-440945 GCA_940671915.1 Paracentrotus lividus | reverse complement strand
GATCCTAGCTGTCAACGACAAATCAGTCATTGGTCTCTCAAGCTGAGTGCTATCAGTGTCTTGAAGGATACCAGAGGCTCTGCGCCCTCACAGTCTGTCCGCTAAACCTGCCCAGTCTCCACAACCCAAACCGAAATCTCTCTTTCCGAACCTTGATGCAGGAGGTGGTTTTGATGGGGGATTCTCCATCACCGCGTCTGCTCAGCCAGACGTGTTTGCAGGAGCACCGAGTCAGATGGACATACAGTAAGTCTAGATGCTGATGATGTTCTCTTTAATGTCATCCTGAATATTCTGGTTGCATTTTCTTCTAACCATAACTCACCCCTAAACTTTATGCTAACAAAGAATTTAGACTTCAGTCTTGCATGCATGCCTTCTTAAACAACCTGCATTTATGCCGAATAATTTCATCCTTCCTAGTTAATCAAGATCATCCTTATTAAACGTAAATTATTTACGCAGTTGGAATGTTGATAAAGACAAGGAAATCATCCTTAATATTTACCATCGTTATAACAATGCAAGGCTAAGGGGTTTTTTTTATCCTGAACGTCACCTCTGCATGAAGTAGGGCTCACATAAAAGAGACTAGTTAAAGTCTCTTATACATTTTTTAGGGCAGATATGTCCTCTTAATGTAATGAAAAAAGTCAGTATTAAGGACGTTCACGAATGAGATTATTATAATGGACGGATAAGCACGGATTCTGGTGTTCAAAGATTTAGTATGACATGTACGTGTATGGAATTTTTAAATTATTTTTTTATGTATTTATTTTATTTATTTTTATTTATTTTATTTATTTATTTTATTTATTTATTTATTATTTTTTTTTTTGGGTTCTAAGTACGGGAAACAACTACATTCATCTTCAAACCCTCAGCAGGGTGTATATTTCATCAGTTTGGTTTCCCAAACTAACAATCATATTGTCTCAATTATTATGCTTCTAATGTTTCTGTTATATCAACAATAATTATTAATATTCACCTTTATATGGCATTTTACATTTTCTATATTACCGTCAAACCTGTCCACAAAGGTCAATCGAGGGAAACTTGTGAAAGTATATAGGCGGTTGTGCACTAGCTTGAGCTATTTCAAATAGTGATCCGATGGATTAGCTCGATCAGATCAGATCCATCTTTGTGATCAATTAGCGCGATAACTTAGAGAAAATCCAAGCCCAAGTCATCTTAGGCTTTTATGATGAAACCCAAGCTGGTTTGCGGTTTCAGCACAAATATAGCGTGCTATTTGGCACAGTGCTACTCTAGCTCGAACTAAATCTGAAATTGTGCTCAAGTACGCATATACGCTAACATTAGTTACCAGTAACACAATACACATCGGACATCAGGTCGTTAATGCGAAATTTCAAAAACGCTTGAGCTAGTGCAGGACCGGTTTTCCTTTTTTTAGGTTTTTTTTTCCCAATCCACCAATTAGCGTGCTATTATTTAGCTTGAGCAAGTGCAACAGTGCCAAATGACCACTGTAGACAGGTTTTACTGTATTTTTTCTTCAGTGGCTGTATATTGGGGATTAACTAACTTAACATATTATATGCATGAATTTTATTTATTCCCTGGTGTTTCTGAAGGCTACTTCCCGGCTCTTGACAAGGACGAAAATCTTAGCCCATTCCTTGCCTCCTCTAGCATAAGCTATCAAACAACTATGAACTCAGAGAGTGAGTACCCAACACCTTCACACCCTAACACCCTAATCCTAGCCCATTCCTTGCATCCTCTAGCATAAGCTATCAAACAACTATGAACTCAGAGAGTGAGTACCCAACACCTTCACACCCTAACACCCTAACCCTAGCCCATTCCTTGCCTCCTCTAGCATAAGCTATCAGACAACTATGAACTCAGAGAGTGAGTACAACACAAAATGTGAAGTGCTTTTATTATCAAACTGCATTTTCATCTTATATGGTTTGGTTCTGTCTGCATGTTACCTGTTACCTGTCCCTTGACGGTGGTGGCTGTCGTAGGGGCACCATTGAAGACATGGCCAACATCCTCCTCCAACCGTTTCTGTCCTCCACTGATCTGCATAACACTATCTTATTTACATTCCCCTAACCTAACTTTCATTTCTCAGTCCTATAATGGATATTGAAATATCCTAATATTAACTTCCATTCCAGTTTTATTTAATTTGTCTTAAGCTTACTTCCCTTTTCGTGTATATATCTATTATTAAATAGTGTCATTTCTTGTTCTTTTATTCTTACTTCTCTTTTCTTTTTTCTCTTTCCACATCTCATCTTTTATTTCCTTGTTTTTCATTTTTCATCCTTGATCTCATGCTCTCAATCTTTGTTTGATGTCCCTTTTTTCTAAATACTAATATCATCTGTATGTTTGCCTCTCTCATCATTTCTCTTCCTCTTTCTCTGTCTCTTTGTCGTTTTCTCTTCCTATCTCATCATTCACTTGCACCTTTTGCTATTCTTGCTTTGTTGTAGTTTTGTTTCATCTGTGTTTCCTTTTAATACTAAATACTAATATCATCTGTATGTTTGCCTCTCTCATCATTTCTCTTCCTATTTCTCTTGTCCCTTTGTCATTTTCTCTTCACTATCTCATCTTTCACTTGCACCTGAATCTGCTATTCTTGCTTTGTTGCAGTTTTCGTTCTCTGCTGTGTCTTTTAATACTAAATACTAATATCATCTGTATGTTTGCCTCTCTCATCATTTCTCTTCCTCTTTCTCTTGTCCTTTGTCATTTTCTCTTCATATCTCATCTTTCACTTGCACCTGAATCTGCTATTCTTGCTTTGTTGCAGTTTTGTTTCATCTGCATGTGTTTCCTTTTAATACTAAATACTAATATCATCTGTATGTTTGCCTCTCTCATCATTTCTCTTCCTCTTTCTCTGTCTTTTTGTCATTTTCTCTGAGTTCATATCTCATGATTTACTTGCATCTTCTGTGGGGTGTAACACCAGGACCTACGATTGATAAAAAGTTACGATTGATTTTTTTTCTCGGTAGCCTCATCATGGACATAGGATGCTCCAAAGTTGATGATTTGAATCTTAATCCTAATCCTAGTCCTAACCTTAATCTTAATCATATTCAAATCCTAATCCATGGCTGTACCTGGTTTCCAAATTGAGGCTACCAAGAAAAAAAAATCATAACTTTTTATCAATTCTAAGTCTTTGTGTTACTAGTATTCTTGCTTTGTTGTATTATTATGTTTCATCTCTGTTTACTAACACCGGGTTTGTCTTATTTAACACCATACAAGCACTCTTTCCTCCCTTGGATCATGGCATAGAGCTGACTGAACTATCATCTTCTAACTCTAGCTTAGAGTCTACTAACATCATTGAGAGTAAGTGGTAATCACACATGGTACATGTACATGAAACAGATCATTTTCTAACGGTTCAGCTCTCCTCCTATTTAATTTGACCTGATATGTTTTGACCCTCCAATCATTGATTTGACTTTACTATGGTTGATTTGAACTTTAAACAATTGAGTTGACCTCTGCTAAAGAAGTTGTCAAGTAAAGTCTACTACATTTACATGTACTACTACGTCAGTGGTTGATTTGACATAATAATTTAATTGACCTTTAGTTTTTTAATGGTTGATAGAGCTTTTAATAATTTATTGACTTGATGATTTGACTTTCGAAGCATTGATTTGACCTTCTAATAGTTTATTTGATCTTTGAATCGATCATAACTACTTTACCATGGGGTATTACAGGTCCCAGCAGCCCAGCCTCCCCGCCTGCTGAACATATCTCAGACACACATCTGCCCTCTGACCCCTTGACCTGTCCAGTGGTCAAAGGTCACAAGACACTCATTGTGGTTGATAGGGGATACGACATGGGACTCGGTATCAGCCTTATTGGAGGATCTGATACAAAACAGGTATGAGCTAAAATGAATAAGTCATGTGAATTGAATTGGAATAAAATGATAAAGAAATGGATAAATATAGCAGTATGAACTCAGATTATTTGAGATTTACTTATTATTCATTCATTCATTCATTTATTCCACATTAAAAACATATTACAAACAATTTGTCTTCTTTATAGTACTTGTGGCAGGAATATAAAAAGCACAAAGGAGGCTTGTTAAACATAATCCCTTTAATTACATAATTTTTCTTCGCTCACCCAAAAGGAATAGAATGACACTTGCAGATATATGCATGATTAAACATGAGATTAAATCTTTGACAGCATAATGTATGCTACTTTTTACAATTGAAATATATGAATTCATAATCAGTGTCATTTATCATAATGAAGGTTAATTTCTTGTATGATTATCCCTCTTCTTTTCAAGTCCAATACAATACAACCCAATGGGGGCAGTTGCCAAAAATTTGACTTTTTATGAAGGGTTAAAAATAATGAAATGTAAAGAGAAGATTACTGGGAAAACGTTTTATTTTGGCAAGGTTGACTGTTTAGCTATTAATTTCTTTTCTAATTTTCTCCATTCTGTTCCAGTCCACCATAAGAATTCAGACAATTCAACCCAATGGAGCTGTCGCTAAAGATGGTCGTTTGGAATCTGGTGATCAACTCCTTGAGGTAAATATTGCTACCGTAAAAAAAAAAAATAAGACTTTGGCGCAGATTCAGCCCCCCTCCCCATCCTCTCCCCTTGGTTGTAAAATCTTGGCTGTTGACCGAACGATTATAATCTACAAAACTCTCATGCTTATACTTGCAAAAATTTGCGACATTATCAAAAACTTGAATGCTGTCTATTGTAGAACTTGGGCAGCCTTTCCTTTATAGTGACTATTCATTATCAATACTTAAAATACAGTGGGACTAAGGGCGATCTTGCCTTCATAGTGTACTAAATACATGTCTTCCCTGCATTTTTCTTCTTAACTTTTATTTTCCTTCTTTCAAGCAAATGTGAAGACATGGGGTCTTGGGCTTTCCTGGGAGTGGATCAAAAGTTGTGAAAAGCACAGGAAATATTTGTCTTGAAGCTAAATTTCTGGACCACAGCAAAAGAAGCTGTTCCACCATTCTTTGGCCTGGTTTGGGCCTCATGAGATCAAAGTGAGATTCTACCAAATCGGGCAGTTCAAGGCATTACATAAGGTCTGTTGATGAAAAAACTTGAGGTGATGGACAGCACCTGTCACTGAGTAAGTGTCCATGGTGTCAAATTACCCATGGAAGCCCAAGACACACTGACATTAAACCTGGTGTTTAGTTTTGGTAGCAAAAAAGGAATTGGCACAAAACCGATCAAATATAGTCTCATGTTGTCCACATTGTACTAAAAGATCCTGTGACATTGCTTTCACTATTTCTGATGAATTTCATTGAAAATTTTTGAATGAAGGGTAATGTACATGTAACTGCCGTTTAGACCTCTGCTGAGAGTTTTGCACGCCTGAGGTTACGGCGTGTATAATGTGAACGATGTGTGTGTAACATGCACACCAGAGAATCCCCATTGGTTTTCCACGTAAGCGCTAACATGAGTCGGATCCCCGACTTAGGTTTTTTTATACTTATATTATGAAATAAAGACACTAAGACGAGATTTCAAGTCCTATAATTTTTTTTATTATTGTTATTGGATTCAATCGTTCATAATTTATGTAAATGCGAATCAAAATTATTTTTTCTTCCTCCCGAAGCTATACGCCAGCTTTAATGTGAATTATTTTCTAAAGACACACTGCAGTAAGATAAACAAAATATTCAGGGTTCAATTCATCATCATCATCTTTCAATCTTTTCAGGTGGATGGCTTAGACTTCAAGAACATCACCCATGATGCTGCCCTCAATGTCCTGCGGCAGACAGCCTCTAAGGTTCGCATGCTAGTGCTTCGTGAGGACCCCCCTCCATCCACCCCTACCCCTGCCCCAACTCAGGGGGAGGAAGAGGAGGGAGAGGAAGGGTTAGATGTATTTACAGTTATTATTCATCAACCAGCTGGGCAGAGTCTAGGGCTTAGTATTGCTGGAAAGTGAGTGAATAATAGGAAATACAAAAATTAAATAATTTTACATTTTAACCACTTAGCTGCGGACCACGTAATATTACGTGCTTGGTGTTTGTACACTGTGCACGGACCACGTAATATACAGTCTGTGTCAAATAAAATGGTACAGTTGGAAAACATTTTTTTATAGTGTGAAGGTTAATATCAACGTGGTATTGTTTGTTATTTCCATAAAGCAGGAATATCACTCTTTCTTCTGCAATTTTTTTCATCACATTTGGTGCACAATTTTTTGAGATATAAGTAATTTTCTACAATCAAGAAAAATCCATTTTTCGCAAGCCGTCCCATGCCTTTGTGTACGATTTCGCATAATGACCGTGAATTCAGCGATCCAGAACAATAGAAGTGCGTAATTTCGATTTGTTCCTCGTCGCACAAAACTTAGCATAACTTTTGTTTTACGAAAGCAAATTATACAGGACAAAGCGCATCAGCAAGAAAAATCTTTTGGCTTTCATTTGGTACCACAAACACACATTATATGAAAAGATTTCACACCTAAATGATTTTTTCCCCGACTGTACCATTTTTTTTTTTACACAGACTGTATATACTCATGATATTGTCTGAGCTTTGTCTGTTTTGACACCCAAGTGCCACGCTGGTCATACCCGTACTGTGCAATTAGCTCAATGCAGCAGTCAAGTGGTTAAGGTGCTTTGGGAGAATGTGCAGTTTCATTTGTTTTGTTTGTTTTGTTTTGTCTTGTTTTGTCTTCACTGATTCTCACTGACAACTGTTATAAGCTACCGAATTGCTGGCATCTGATTGGCTGAGAGCAAATTTGTGGGTGAACTGTCCAACAAGTCCTTTCATGAAACACCCCCAGATGACTTTGAAGAAAGAGTGACCTTGTAAATCAATAATCATTATTATTATAATTACCAAAGTGCTTGAGTTTGAAATATACAATGATTTACAGATATCAACAAGACCTTTGTGTCTTGTATTCCAAATTAAAATATTTTAGTATAATCCACATTTTGATTGACAGGTGGTCATTTTCAAACGCGAGTGGCAAGATAATTGGAGAGACAGAAGGGCGCATATCTTCGCACTTGTAGGTTATAATGGATCATGACTACCATATTACTGTATAAGCCAATATTCTTCACGATTTTTGGCTAGTTGGGGATATCCGAGAGAGCAAAATTTTGAGATATTGGTGATGTTTTCATTACTATAAAAAGCCTTGTATTGAAGTAGAAGTTTTATTGATGACTGACTCACGAAATTCGCAAAAATAAAGTCTCCGCGAAAATAACCACTTATACAGTATGTATAATGTAGGAGTGGCATACATTATGACCAGCTGGATTTGAATTTTACAATTTGTCCTTGAAATTATGATTTAAAAAAACGATGCATGAGTGACACATCAAATTTTGGACATTGGTTTCTTACCATTTTGGTTATGGGTTCGGTGTGTGCCTAAGTAGATCTCCTAGGGTACCATAAGTACTAATACATGTATATGTACATAAATAGTGTACCTCTGTAACATATTATATAAATAGTGTACAATCTATCGCGCAATATACTGGATTATAGGTACGACAAATACTAAATCATCCCGAGTGCAGATTTGTTTCTCCGAGGCCGCAAGCGGAGGTGAAATAGAACTGCACGAGGGATAATTTAGTATTTGGAGTTCATATAGTCCAGTAATTTTGCAAGATGGAGCGTTCACTATTCATTATAGTACATAGACCCCTAGATCTTTGACCTTGCCTCATCTGGTTTTATCTTTGCCAAATTTTTGGTGCAAATTTAGCTATATTGTGACGTATTTTGTTGCTCCGCGTATCCTTTGTTATAAGCTGTTGTGCGCAACATTTTACTGTTATTACGTGCTCGCGCAACATGGCAATCGATAGAATCGATACTCTCCCCATTCATTTACTGATTCAGTTACTGATCTATCCAATGACGACGCGTATTTTTCTACCACTATTTACTATATATATATATATATTGTCCTTATCAATCATTCCCTCTTGGTGGAAAACGGTTCACCCCTATGTGTGATGAGTGCCGTGAGTGACAAGACAACTGCTAAAATGCAGCATGTTTCTCAACAATTCAAGCAAATAACTATACCCCAATAACAGGTGATTTTATTTGATTTATTTGTCAAGTATAAACAACATTCACATTACTTTGACGGGATGACCCATGAAAGCTCTAGAGCTTATATATTTACAATGGGGTCCTAAGGTGTACATTTATCATGTTAGAGTAGTCCATGATAATATACAAAAAAAAGTGACAAAAATGAGTAGATACAAGAATGAAAGGCATTTAAAGCACCATAGTCCCATATGTGCAAATTCCTGTTTGATCAATTATTCGGCACAAGAAAACCGGATCACATAATTTTTTAACCTAAATAAATGGTTGTCTTGTGAAGATGCCTTTGTGTTGATTTCAGATCCTAATTTGCATTTACAAAGGCACAGCGCCACATTAAAATTTCAGCTCTACGTCCACTGTCTTTTGTTTGAAAATGACGAGGTATGATCCTGTAATGTACAATCTTGTTAATTTGGAATGTTGGATTCAGGAAACATGTTGTATATTATATTGTCTGTTACATTCCTATCATGTCAATAACCAGTTCCCATGTGTGTGTGTAGTCTATTTTCCAAAAGACTACTAACTCAAGCTCATTTATAGTACAAGGATAACCCTAACCCTGTAGTATTGTTTGTTTTAGGATGGTGTTTCCATGTCCCTATAATAGCCCTGACACCCCTTACGTCATAACCCTTAAACTAACCCTACCCCTAAATCAAACCTGGTTATAATCCGCGCCCCCCACTCAGGGGGTCAACCATATACACGTATGCTTGTTACAGATTCTTGAGAGATACCCCTATCAGTCGGGGGAAGCCATGTCAAAATTACCCCTTATTACAGGCATTTGGAAGGGAAGTTGCACCAAAATTACCCCCCCCCCCCCCTATTACAGGCTTTGGAGGGCTAGCCAATAAATTTACCCCCTTTTCCCAGGTTTTTGGACCATATTTAGGACCTTATTTCAGGATAATTGAAAGAATTGAAAGCTACCCCTAATTAAAGAATATATTGTAGGTCGGGGAAAAAATGATAAAAGACCCCTATTTCAATGATTTCTCAGGGTTTTTTTCCCCGACCTAATCCCCTAAAATATACCACTTTCCCAGAGAAATCAGGAACATGCATATGTGTATGGTTGACCTTATCCTAAGGTTTATGGTAAGGGTTTCTGGGTGTCAGGGTTTCACAATACGGAAAGACCCATGATTTATTTTTTATTGTATCCAAAATTTCTCCCATCTTTAGGGGTGGAGCTCTTTACGTCTCGGACATTGCACCAGGAAGCATTGCCGATGACAACGGTCAGCTAATGAGAGGTGATCGGATTGTATCGGTCAATGGTCTAGCGGTCAAGAATATTCCACAGGAAGCTTTAGCCACACTGCGACAGGTCAGTCAGAGAATTCTTTAAAGAGATTTCTGCTACACAGTTTTTGTAATTCATATTTTTTTTTTTTTTTTTTTTAAACCACTTTTGAGTAATAAATGCATGTTCAGGGACATCCCTATAGTCTACTGGGGCCGATAGTCAGCAGTGCCTATAGACATCTACAGTTTGGTGTAGGGTCATGGGGGGCGTTTCATGAAAGGACTTGTCGAACGTTTTATCCGACAAACTGTTATAAGCTACTGAAATGCTCCCATCTGATTGGCTGAGAGCAAATTTGTCGGATAAAATGTCCGACAAGTCCTTTGAGGAAATGCCGCCAAGGTGTCCTAGGGTTAAGGTTAGGGCATAGAGCAAAATAGGATTCTAGTATATTGTGACCTGGTGCCCTTTGGTCATCGTGACACAGTATTGGCCTTGCGGACTATTGGGCTGTAACTACATGTTCATATACAGTCAAACCTGTCTATAATGGCCACCCCAAGGGAGACATAAAAAGTGACCACTGTAGATAGGTAACCTGTATAGACAGGTTCTAAAGCACGGCGGCGCAATTCTATCTAGAGGGAATCAAAATAGGTGACCACTAAAGACAGGTGACCACTATAGACAGTGGCCACAATAGACAGGTTTGACTGTATATGCTCTTTATAATAGTGGAATATTATTCATCCATTTTACCTGCTACGAGTATCTAATGTAGCGAGCATAATGAGAATAAATATGAAAAACCCTAATGGTGAACAATCTAGATTTCTGTGAAATAGTGATTGCTGCCAAAAGAAAGGTAAAAAAGTATATTGTAGCCAATTTGATAAAGCTGAAATTTAAATGGATGTAAACAGTACCATTCCAAGGCTCAAATTACAAAGTCCCCAAATGCATCAACATATCTATCACTGTGACCTTTGACCTATAGAATGTGGAGGGTGACGTAAATCTGAAGATTGCTCGTCAGAAGGATGGTGGAGGATCTCGGCTGAGCATGGGCTCATTTGAGACCGTCGTCACCGCTCAGCCTGTCTCCGTAGAACAATCCCCAAGCCCAGGTAATAACAAACAGAGTACAAATGATGATGATGGTGATGGTGATGATGATGGTGATGATGATGATGATGGTGATTATGATGATGATGGTGATGATGATGATGGTGGTGGTGGTGGTGGTTGTAGTGATGGTGGAGGATCTCGGCTGAGCATGGGCTCGTTTGAGACCGTTGTCATCGCTCAACCCGTCTCCGTAGAATAATCGCCAAGCCCAGGTAATAACAAGATAAAAATGTGGTTGAGTAGACAGATAATGATGATGATGATGTTGATGATGATGATGGTGGAGGATCTCAGCTGAGCATGGGCTCGTTTGAGACCGTCGTTACCACTCAGCCTGTCTCCGGAGAACAATCCCCAATCCCAGGTAATAACAAAACAGAGTACAAACGATGATGATGATGATGATGATGATGATGATGATGATGATGATGATGATGATGATGATGATGATGATGATGCTGAAGATGATGATGATGATGATGGTGCTGATGATGATGTTGGGAATGATGATATTGATGATGATGATGGTGATGATGATGATGATGATGATAATGATGATGATGTTGGGAATAATAATGATATTGATTTTAATGACAATGACCACAGTGATTAAAGTAACAGTGGTAATGATTATGATGATAGGGAGGAAGAGGAGGAATTTATGATAATTATTATTACTTTAACAACCTATTTTTCAAATGTTAAGTATACACTGTAGCAGGGCTTGTATTAAACCAAATACTGTTGGTTAATAGGTACTTCATTCTTTTTCTTTCTTTTCTCTTTGTTTATGGTAGGTTCAGAATGATAATGATCATGATGATAATGACCGAATGATTATGATGACGGGGAGAAGGAAATTATGATTTTATTATTTTAACAACATGTTGTAGAACTATAAAGAATACGAGTACTTGTATTAAACCAAATTCTTCTTTGTTTATGGCAGGTGGTGCTGAGGCCAAACGAGCAGATTTCACTCAGTCTCAAGAATCATTTGGATCCAGCACCGAGATGATCTCTGAAGAAGAAACATCATCCAGGTAAAAATATTTCCTGGGTTCTCTGATTGTTAAAGGAGAAGTCCACACTGAAATTGTAAGTTAAAAGAATAATTATAATAACAGAAGTTGATTAAAGTAGAAGTGTCGTAGTCTAGTGGGCGTATTGCTTGGCTGGGAGTGCAAAGGTTGTGAGTGCCATTCCTGGCACCAGCACCTATCTCCTTAGGCAAGGCATTCTCTGTACATTTACTTCACTCCACCCAGGTGTAAATTGGTACCCGATATAAATTCCATAAATTGGTCATGTTCCTTGTTCTTGATTAAGGAATAGAATAGAGGTATTTTCTAAATATGAGTTAGATGATATATCAAGTACACAGAAAATATAATCATATGATATTGTTTTTCTTTCAATAATGGTAATTTATGGAATATATATGTACATACACAGTACATGGCGGATATAAGTGTCTTGCTGAAGAACTTTTGTGCAGTAGCCAGGATTTGAACAACATACCTTGTGATTGACAGTCTGTGACTATTACCTTGTGATTGACAGTCTGTGACTAAACATGAATACATCTGAATGATATTTAGTCCTTGTTACAGTGTGTTTTATGAGCAGGTGATAGCTAGAGCGCTTCAAAACATCAGTATGAAAAGCCTTATAAATGTAAAGATTATTATTACTCTTATTATCATCATGTCTCTCTTAATAATATCAACCATTGCTTCTCTTGTTTCATTCAGTACTGGTGTCAAGACCATTACCTTGGAGATGAATGATTATTATTATTATTATTATTATTATTATTATTATCATCATATCTATCTTAATAATATCAACCATTACTTCTCTTGTTTCATTCAGTACTGGTGTAAAGACATACCTTGGAGATGAATGATTATTATTATTATTATTATTATTATTATTATTATTATTATTATTATTATTATTATTATTATTATTATCATCATCATCATCATATCTATCTTAATGATATCAACCATTGCTTCTCTTGTTTATTCAGTACCGGTGTAAAGACCGTGACCTTGGAGCGAGGACCCGACGGCTTAGGCTTCAGCATCGTCGGGGGTTACGGCAGTCCCCATGGTAACCTACCGATCTACATCAAGACTGTCTTCAACCGCGGCGCTGCAGCCGTTGCTAAGCAACTCAAGAGAGGTGATCAGATCCTGGCTGTTAATGGAGAGTCATTAGAGGGCGCTACACACCAGACTGCTGTCAATCTCTTGAAGAAGGCTCGAGGTCAAGTGATATTGACGGTGGTGACTTGATTGAAGGATTGCAACCTGCATTTCTCAATATAAACCTGTTTACTCAATGTTATCAAAGTATGGGATGTTTTGTCAAAGTACCATTGTTGATGGGTCAATCATTTTATCATCTGTTCTGTATGATAAAAATTGTGTTCATAGAAGTTTTCTGTTGCTATGCTCGGCAGGCCTCTGGTGAAAGCAACCTTTGTTTGTATTCCAGTAGAATATTCATAATGAACTAATATTGTTAAATTTTACTGGATGAATCATACTATTAATAGATTAAAATTCTTCTACCCTTCGTTAGTAGGAGGATTATTCAAGTACTTCCAAACACTATGATTATACTCAATTATTCATTCCTTTAAAAACATAGTGAGTTTTTATATTTACAAATCATAGTTTTTTTGTTTTTTATCTCACTCAGTACTAAATCAACTTCCATGAAAGCTTATTCCCATTACTTGCGTTCCCTATATAGCATACCATACTGCCTTTTGCTTTAAAGTATATCGAAGGATATCTCCTTATGCCTCTTAGAAAATGGTATAACCTCAGCATTCCATATTCTGTGTTCTGAGTCATCTATTGTTGTATAAGCCAATATTTTCACATACAGATATTTTTATGCTTTTTGACTAGGCGAGAAAATTCATGAGACCTTCTTTACATGATGTTTGGTGACATCTTCATTTCTATATTAAAGTATAGCCATACATTGATATGTGTATTTTTGCAAGGTCTGACATGCTAAAATGACTTCTTCTGCAGAAATTGATTTATTGTTGGTGATCTCCCATTTTCATCAAATCTATCTCTTGTAAGCGGGTATATGTCTGTACTTCTTCTTATTATGTAAATTGTCTTTTTAAAGCAAGAGGATTTATTTATGGTATCATGAATTTATTCTTCCCTTATGGCTCTTTCTTAATTTAATTTGTTGAGGGACGGGTCCAGGATATTCCATTATAACTCATGATCATTTTCATAGGACAAACTTTACTTGGTTTTACCATATGATAGATTTCCATATTTTAAAGCACATCATTTTGTATGAAACTTGTGCGACAAGAAACTCTATAGAATACACATTGAGAGTATTTTATTTAAGAAATGTTCACTTATGTAAA
>CALNVZ010000381.1:415223-426877 GCA_940671915.1 Paracentrotus lividus | reverse complement strand
TAGCTCGCGACTCGACTGTTCATGGCTGAAGTGGCATAGAAATGTGTTTAGATAATTCTACGTGTTGTAAGTGTATCATGCTGCCGTGCATGTAGCTCGCGCCATATTATATAACTTGCATCCTCCATATAGAGTGATAGAACAAAAGAAGAACAAAAAATAGGAAAGAAAGAGAGGAGAGAGAGAGATAGAGAGAGAGAGAGAGAGAAAGAGGGGGGGGGGGGTTATAAGGAAGAGAGAAAAAACATATTGTGAAGAAAATACCCCCTGTATTTCTCCTTTTGTTTTTTTTTTAATTTCTAATTTGCCATTTTTCATTTGCAATACTCTGCAATAATTCAAAAACTTACTTGAAAATAAGAAAGTTGCTAATTGGTCTCGTAGTGTTTACTTTGTGATGTGCGACGGTAGTAAAGTCAGCTGTTTGGTGTTTACAACGGCGAAAGGGCATAGTAACGGCAGCAGATTTTAGCTATTTTTAGATCGGTGATCAAAACACAGAACACTGCATTTTGGGACTGGGTTGGTGAGATATCGTATAAAATGAGGGATTTGCTAGATTAATTGTTGAAATTGTATAACTAATGTCATGAATTTCTTATTAGATGTGAACTTGAGGTTATAATTTTCACTCTTTTGTAAATGATGTATTTTAGAATGATCTGTTTTGGATTTATAAAAGTATAATACCTGATGAAAATGGATCAGTCCGCCTTTTTGGTAAGCGCGTGAATTGCGTCAGAGGGGTTTGGCCAATCAAAGGGGAGGAAAGTTTGTGCGCGTAATACGCGTTCATTTTTTTTTAAAGAAATAGAATTTGGGGGCAGACATCATTCGTCTCCCAACCTTCATTGGGAGAGGCTGCGTTTCTCAGAGCTGCATTTATTCCAATTGTTCGAGGTAAATATAAATTTTATTTGAGATATTTGATGTGATGATTCTTTGTTGATGATCTGAATTTATTACCAAGTGTGTGCTGATATTTATTAAGATGAAATTTTAATATTGTTGTCATTGTAAAGAAAGGAGTTTGGAATTGGTGAATTTTATAAGTTTGAGTCTTCATTATTTTGGCCAAGGGTTTTGCCCCTCCAGCTAATGCATTGTTAGCTGCACAGAAATAAGTGCACTTCAGGTCATTGGACAGTCTGACAAACTGATCTCTTGCAGAGTACACTTAGAAGAATGTCTAGCCCAATTCCATCTAATTTCTATGACAAGTAGTTAAGAAATAATAAACCAAAATATATGAATTTATGACAAATGCATACACAAAGTAAGGAACAAAGCAAATTATTAATCTTGTTTATCTTCTGTTTATTTATTGCAGAATTCTTCACATCTTCTATCAATAACAAATAGCCTAATAAATGGAGCGTAGAATTAAGGAAGTTGGAATAACGTAGCTTATTAAGGGTGCCTCTGTAGTTTTAAGTTCATATAGTTTCTAATCCTTGTAATACATGTAGTCAAATATACCATGTATACCATACAATGTATTTTATAAGTTCATGTAAATACAATGTAGTTATTAAAGCATAGACTACAAATGTCATGTTAGGAAGTCGACTGTAGTCTGTACAACGTAGTTTGATAGGATGTAATGTACCATGTGACCAAGGCATAGATAATCAATACTATCATTGTGTTAAAAGTTGGGTATGCGGTACAAGGCCCCCCCCCCCCCCCTCCTTCACTCTTGATGCTCATCACATTGGCAATCCTGAATAAGGAACGCCATGGAAGATAAAGGACTCTTGACTGATGACGCTTGTGACAATCTCGATAGGGAACTCACCAACGGCATGTGACAATCTCGAAATAGGGAACGTCACCAACGGCTTGCACCAATCTATCCCTTCTACATCGCAGCTGTAAGATGAGCTTTCTATGCACTGTGCGACGACACCTTAATGCTCTCACCCCCCCCCCCCTTCCTTCTTGTACAGTTGCACAACTCTTTATGAATAATGAGAATAGTCCCTTATTAACGATCTTTATATAATAAGTAAATTACAATTACTCAAAGTTACAAAGAATTTGGAATTTAGCACGATACTTTATTATGAAGATTTGTTGTTTATAGCTTAGGAGATTTTTAAGTCTCGAGGCGCGGAGTGAGCGTAGACGCGTAACTAGCAGTTTTCTTGAATTAAATAGTGAAAAACCCTAGGCTTGCGTGTAAAAAAAAAATACGCTTCCGGGCCCTGTTGGAGTGTGGCGCTCTTTAGATTATCTGCCTAGCTAACTGTTAGACCGAGGGTCTTTCCTTGGTTTGTTTCTTGACTTTATCAGATTTTGAGCTCTGAAATGGCTCACCTGTCTCTCAGCGAAGTGCTAGGTTAATAAATATTAAAAGTGCATGTTAATTATTATCATAGTTTTTCGAAAAAAAAGAAAAATTGTATTAGTATAAATTATTCCATCATCTTTTCGTTGCTTTAATATAGTTCAGAATGATTATTAGATGAATTCCCAAATAATTTTTTTTTTCAAGTTTAATCATATTTTAAACGTCTTTTTTTCTCTTTCATACTTTTTGCAATGCAAGATGAAATGTTCAGTTGTTTCTGAAAGTGAAACTTCCCATTGTACGTAGCTATAGTTGCCATTATTTTCTCGATATAGACTGAAGACAAATAATTAATACTTCCTATTTCAGTTATATATGATTACTTTCAATAGATTGGAGAGCAGATAAAGAATCTAGAAAAGATATGACAGATATTCCTTTGTATATTGTTCGATCCATTCTAAAGCCATCTATTGTCGTTAACTCACCTCACTTATATTCTATAACTTTTCGAGATTCCTTATTCTGGAATATATGCTGAGCCGGTATTTCTATCTTCTTGTTTGGATCCATCAGTATATTCTATCCGAGTTCCATTTTTTATCAGATACATGTACGTCTCTGCGACTGACAAAAAAAGTTATTGGAGACATTTCTGAGTTGAGCCGTCTCCGCGAAGTGAGATAGCATCTTTATACATGCCGCAGCATTCATTGTCAGTCCATCGTTACGATGACGATCCTTTTCCTTTTTATGTTTCCTTGAGTGACTCCACAGTCCAAGTCTGCTATAGTACTGCGGAAGTCATGCACAGACATTACACTCGAAAGGCAATTAGGGCTAATGAGCTAGGCCTATCAACGGTGATTTGACGGATTTCCAATTTTGATTTCTTATTGAAAAAATATATGACGTTATAGGCCTACAAATTACTTGGACTCCAGTGGCGGATCCTGGATTTCAAAATAGGGGGGGGGGGGGCGCCGCCGAATTTTCCTATATTAACAACACGAATTGAGCGGTTTTCAAATTATGGGGTGGGGGCGTCCCCTGCGCCCCGCCTGGATCCGCCACTGGACTCGCAAAATTTCCTTTATGTACTCAATGTTGTTCTATGATTATGGTGAAAAGAAATTCAGATGTGATATTCACCCATCTGTAGTCGTTGTTCGTCTATCTAAGAAAGTAAATCTAAGAAAGAATGATTTGAATATTTTGTGGGGATTAACAATCTATAATCTATGATCCTAACTAATAAGCAGGATATTCCTGACAGAAACCCGGAATGGTGCCTCGATTGCAGAATTAAACCTTATATCAGAGTGCTGAATGGCCATCACCCTCTCACCACCACCACAATCCCAAACAACACAGCCCCAAACATATCATCAACATATCATCATCATTATCATCATCTACAACACCATTATCATCACCACCACCATCAACATCATTATCATCATCTACAACACCGCACCATTATCATCACCACCACCATCAACATCACCCATCGCCATCACAATCATCCTCACCATCATCATCATCACCATTATCCTCACCATCATCATCATCACCATCACCACCACCATCATCATCACCATCATCATCACCATCAACACCATATCACCCTCACCACCTTCATCATATCATTCATTATCACCACCATCATTACCATCATCATCACCATCATCATTATCATTATCATCATCAACACCATTATCATCACCACCACCAACATCACCCATCACCACCATCATCATCATCCTCACCATCATTTCCACCATTGTCTTCACCATCATCATCATCATCATCATCACCATAATCATCAACACCATCACCACATTCATCATTCATCACCATCATCATCATCCTCACCACAATTACCACCATTGTCTTCACCATCTCATCATCATCACCATAATCATCAATCATCATCACCACCATCATCCAAACCATCATTAAATCATATCCTCACCATCATTAACCACCATTGTCTTCACCATCATCATCATCACCCATCATCATCACACCAGTCTTCCATCATCAACATCATCACATCATCACCATCATCATCCTTCATTCCTCACCATCATCCACCACCATGTCTCACCATCATCATCATTCTCACCATCGATCACCACCATTGCTTCACCATCATCACCATAATCATTCAACATCATCACCACCACCATCACCATCTTTATCATCACCATCTTTATCATCACAATCATTATCACCATTATCATCTCCATCACCACCATCATCACCACCATCTCCATCACCACAATCATCATCATCATCATCATTATCATCAACACCATTATCATCAAAATCATCATCTACAAATTACCTTACAAAGTCAACATAATTGACAAAAGCAGAAAACGGGGAATTGCTAATAAGTACTTTGCTTTTATTTGCATGATACAACAATAACATGTGAACCATTTCAAACTAAAATGCATAAAAATATATATGTGATGTCTACAAGTTCTTCATTATAGTGGTAAGCTCCATTCAAGGCACTTTATGTGAATCAAGGATTATTACAAAATGAATTAAAGGATTATACAATAATGTAATCTATAAATATGTCTATTAAAAATGCATTTTACTGTTACCAACACCAGTGCAAACACTGTACAGTTAATAAAAAGTACGATATTACTAAAGATCTATACATAAATACACTGATCAAATATATATTTTTGCATTTAACATGCTTTGGTTAGCTGTCTACAGTACAATGTTAAAAAGTAATGAATACAATCGTTATTTCAAGACAATTTGGCAGGGCGATATTGAATATGAACATCGATTTGAATTACCTGGTCTTACAAGCTCTGTTTAGTCTAACTAGGCAGCGCCCTCTAGCATCAGAGTCACACATCACAACGTATTATGCTATGCGGTTGGGGGAAATAATCATTAAAAATACACTTTTTGTTTACACGCTACTAAAGAAGATGCCTTCTCAACATACTGTTACATATGTTCTTTCAGTGAAACCTGGGTGTCCTATTTGGAATTCAAGTTGACCCACAGTACTTTGAGCAAAAACGCTCACCAAAAGTCCAATGCCTTCAGGATATCTACAGAACATGTCTGACTTTGAATGCTGTTCTCAAGGCAAGAGGTCCCTTATCCGTCAAGAAGATTATACAGTGACACGCCCAAACATGTACAGATCAGTTCTGATTGGGTGATTTTAGTAATATCTGAAAAAGGTCCACAGTACTTTGTCAGAGAATGTATTGGAGTGAAAAAAGCAAAAACCCTAATAAATATTCATGATGCTGGACTAATCGATTATTCACAGAGGGGTATTATTGCACTGTACTTTTAAATTTTAAGTCATTTAAAAAAATTTTTGATGACAGCACTCTGTTTTATGATTTAAAGACATTTCAAAGATTTACATATCAATTTAGTGGGTAATTTATTTGTTGGTATTATAAGCAAAGAATTAATACCACAAGACATGCACCTTGAGACACAATGGATATACCATGACGTCATCCTCAGCTTGTGAGTCATGACGTCGTGCCTCTATGCAATCGCGAATATGGGAGAAGCGAGATGAGACGATCGTAGCCATATGGTTCCAATAAATTTCAATATTTGGAGAAAACAGTTCTAGGGCAACTACCCCCTGGACAATTACCCCAGGACAACTACCCTTACAAAAACTCTACAACCTAACCCTACACCTAACCCTAACCCTATTTCTGGGGGGCAGTGGCACTGGGGACTAATTGTCCGGGAGGGGGGAAGTTGTCCTGATACAGGAGAAAACAAACATTGGGTGAGGAGATAAGTTTATAGTAAGCAAATAATCACCATTGATAGAAGTGATCGGCAAACTATCACTTCCCAGGCAAGCTAGATAGGTATCTCCTCCGAAGCAAAGCTGAGGAGAGATACATGTAGCGTGTACATCCAGCTTGCCATGGAAGTGATACATGTAGTTTGCCTCTTCACTTGAAATCAAGAGGTGATTATTTGCTTTATATTCCACATCTGAAACATTTTAAGAGCTGGGGGAAACAAATATTTTGGTTAAAAATGCAAGGTTTCCTAGATCCTTAAAAATCTTCTCAAGTCATCGATGCCTTTTATCATGTATCCTGTTGCAACATTCTTAGTATGTGGAATATAATAAATTTTATACAAGAGACCTAGCTCAAGGATGAATATTTGTTTTTCATATTTTTATGTTGATTTGCCTTTGATTAGCATCATTTAATCAAATTAATATGCTATATTCATAAAGATATTAATAGTCACACAGATACAATGTACATGTGTACAAACATGAAACTGGGACCTGAACATTTTCATATAAAGACAGTGAAAAGAAATAGCGTGAAATATTGCCCTGTTATCTAACACATAATATTTGATATATGCTATTCAATCATAACATGGAAATGTTACTCTGGTAGGGATCATATATAGGAAGTGATATTACCTCTATCATATAAGAAATAAATAAGTTTGTTGAAGTCAAGTGATATTAGTCTTGTATCTAGCCCCAACTTTCTTTTATGTATGATGATGACAAGTTATAAAGATGTTTTAAGGGTAAAAAAATACTTTTTTCTCATTAAGGGCTCTTTTCAACCTTTTTGGGGCAAAACGGCCACCATAAAAATGTTTGTAATGGTAATAATTTGGTTGGCTCCTTTTTAGTCTTACAGGGGCTGAATTGCCCTGACCCCCAATGTAATATGAACTCCACATACAAAATTATCCCTTGTGCAAATCTATTTCACCTCGGACTGCTACCTTGGTGAAACAAACATGCACTTGGGATAATTTAATATGTGTCATACATATAATCCAGTATATTGTATTCTAGAATGTCCACTATTTATGTAATATATATATATATTTTTTTTTTTTTGGGGGGGGGGGACAGAAAACCTATGCCATGTGTACATTAGATGAAGTCTTGGATATTCACAAGAAACTTATCGTTTAAAATCAAGTAGATTATAAATAAAATAATTAATTAGCTATGCGTAATTGACACCAAAACAATATATATTCAATTATCACTTTCTATTTGTTAACATTTACTAAAAACCAAATATGTTTGCACTCATAAGCTGAACACATGATCTAAAATAAATCTTCAAACAGAACAAGTATTTTACATAAGTGAACATTTCTTAAATAAAATACTCTCAATGTGTATTCTACAAGAGTTTCTTGTCGCACAAGTTTCACACTAAATGATGTGCTTTAAAATATGGAAATCTATCATGGTCAAGCCAAGTGTCCTATGAAAATGATCATGAGTTATAATGGAATATCCTGGACCCGTCCCTCAACAAATTAAATTAAGAAAGAGCCATAAGGGAAGAATAAATTCATGATACCATAAATAAATCCTCTTGCTTTAAAAAGACAATTTACATAATAAGAAGAAGTACAGACATATACCCAGCTTACAAGAGATAGATTTGATGAAAATGGGAGATCACCAACAATAAATCAATTTCTGCAGAAGAAGTCATTTTCGCAGTGGCTTTTATTTTTGCAATTTCGCACGTCAGACCTTGCAAAAATACACATATCAATGTATGGCTACTTTAATATAGAAATGAAGATGTCACCAAACATCATGTAATGAAGGTCTCATGAATTTTCTCGCCTAGTCAAAAAGCATAAAAATATCTGTATGTGAAAATATTGGCCTATACAACAATAGATGACTCAGAACACAGAATATGGAATGCTGAGGTTATACCATTTTCTAAGAGGCAGAAGGAGATATCCTTCGATATACTTTAAAGCAAAAGTCAGTATGGTATGCTAGGGAACGCAAGTAATGGGAATAAGCTTTCATGGAAGTTGATTTAGTACTGAGTGAGATTTAAAAAAAAACAACTGTGATTTGTAAATATAAAAACTCACTATGTTTTTAGAGGAATGAATAATTGAGTATAATCATAGTGTTTGGAAGTATTTGAATAATCCTCCTACTGACGAAGGGTAGAAGAATTTTAATCTACGAACAGTATGATTCATCCAGTAAAATTGAACAATATTAGTTCATTATGAATATCCTACTGGAATACAAACAAATGTTGCTTTCACCAGAGCCTTAGCTCCAGCCATAGCAACAGAAAACTCTATAGAACAACAATTTATCATACAGAACAGATGATAAAATGATTGACCCATCAACAATGTACTTTGACAAAACATCCCATACTTGATAACATTGAGTAAACAGGTATATTAAGAAATGCAGGTCAATCCTTTAATCAAGTCACCACCGTCAATATGACCTGACCTCAGACCTTCTTCAAGAGATTGACAGCAGTCTGGTGTTGTACGCCTCTAATGACTCTCCATTAACAGCCAGGACTGGTCACCTCTCTTGAGTTGCTTAGCAACGGCTGCAGCACCCGCGTTGAAGACGGTCTTGATGTAGATCGGCAGTTGCCATGGGACTGCCGTAACCCCCGACGATGCTGAAGCCTAAGCCGTCGGCCTCGCTCCAAGGTCACGGTCTTTACACCAGTACTGAAGAACACAAGAGAAGCAATGTTGATATTATAAGAGAAACATAATAATAATGATAGTAATAATAATCTACATTCATAAGGCTTTTCATACATGTACTGATTTTCTAAGCGCTCTATCACCTGCTTAATAACATACTTAAGAAGGACTAAATATTATTCGGATGTGTCGTGTTAGCACAGAACTGTCAATCACAAGGTACGTTGTTCAAATCCTGGCTACTGCACAAAAGTTCTCTAAACAAGACACTTATACATTCTGCCATGTCTCTGCACGTACATGTCTATTCCTAAATTACCATTATTGAAAGAAAAACAATATCAATATGATATATCCGTACTTGATAATATCATCTAACTCATATTTAAATATACCTCCATTCTATTCTAATCAAGAACAAGGAACATGACCAATTTATGAATTATATCGGTACCAATTTACACCGTGGTGGAGTGAATAAATTACAGAGAATGCCTTGCCCAAGAGATAGGTGCCGGTCCAGGAATGGCACTCACAAACCTTTGCACTCCCAGTCAAGCAATACCCACTAGACTACGACACTTCTACTCAATAACTTCTATTATTATAATTATTCTTTAACTTACAATTTTCAGTGGGACTTCTCCTTTAACAATTAAAGAACCAGAAATATTTTACCTGGATAAGTTTCTCTCTCAGAGATACATCTCAGTGATGGATCCAAGGACTGCTTCATGGACGGGATCGAGGGTTCAAACCCAGTAAGACATACAAAATACGGTACAATGGGTAGATTTAAGTTATATTTCTAATGATCTTACCTGGATGATTTCTTCTTCAAGATCATCTCGGCTGGCATCCAAATGATTCTGAGACTGAGTGAAATCTGCCGTTTGGCCCAGCACCACCTGCCATAAAACCAAAGAAGAATTTTTAATACAAGTACTCGTATTCTTATAGTAACTACATACATGTTGTAAAATATAAAATCATATTAATTCCTTCTCCCCTCATCATAATCTATTCTCCACTATCATCACGATCATTATCATTCTGAACCTACCAATAAACAAAAAAAGAGAAAAGAAAGAAAAGAAGAAGGACCTATTAACCAACAGTATTGTTTAATACAAAGCCTGCTACATGTATACTTAACATTTGAAAATATTGGTAAAGTAATAATAATTATCATAAATTCCTCCCTCTTCCCCCTATCATCATACATCATACCACTGTTACTTTAATCACTTGGTCATTGTCATTAAAATCAATATCATATCATTCCCAACAATCATCACATTATCATCATCATCATCCCAACATCCATCAATCAAGCCACCATCTCATCATCATCATCTTCAGCATCATCATCATCCATCATCATCTTCAGCATCATCATATCATCATCACATCATCATCATCATCATCATCATCACGTTTGTACTCTGTTTTGTATTACCTGGGCTTGGGATTTCTACGAGACGGCTGAGCCGGTGACGACGGTCTCAAACGAGCCCATGCTCAGCCGAGATCCTCCACCGTCCTTCTACAGCAATCTTCAATTCACGTCACCCTCCGCATTCTTAAGGTCAAAGGTCACAGTGAAGATATGGATGCATTTTGGGACTTGTAATTTGAGCCTTGGAATGGTACCGTTTACACTCATTTATATTTCAGCTTTATCAAAAGCTACAATATACTTTTTACCTTTCTTTTGCTGCAATCACTATTTCACAGAAATCTAGATGTTCACCATTAGGGTTTTCATATTTATTCTCATTATGCTCCTACATTAGATACTTGTACAGGTAAATGGAATATGAATAATATTCCACTATTGTAAATGCATATATGAACATGTAGTTACAGCCCAATAGTCCGCAAGGCCAATACTGTGTCACGATGCCGAAGCACCAGTCACAATATACTAAATCCATTTTGCTCTATGCCATAACCGTAACCTAGAACAATCCTTGGCAGCATTTCCTCAAAGGACTTGTCAGACATTTCTATCTGACAAATTTGCTCTCAGCCAATCAGATGGGAGCATTTCAGTAGCTTATAACAGTTTGTTGGATAAAACGTCCGACAAGTCCTTTCATGAAACGCCCCCCAGGACCCCACACCAAGGTGTAGATGACTATCGGCCCCCAGTGGACTATAGGGATGTCCCTGAACATGCATTTATTACTCAAAAGTGGTTTAAAAAAAAACAAAAAAAACTATGAATTACAAAAACTGAGTAGCAGAAATCTCTTTAAAGAATTCTCTGACTGACCTGTCGCAGTGTGGCTAAAGCTTCCTGTGGAATATTCTTGACCGCTAGACCATTGACCGATACAATCTGATCACCTCTCATTAGCTGACCGTTGTCATCGGCAACGCTCCCTGGTGCAATGTCTGAGACGTAAAGAGCTCCACCCCTAATGATTGGAGAAATTTTGTATACAATAAAAATAAATCATGGGTCTTTCCGTATAGCGAAACCCTGACACCCAGAAACCCTTACCATGAACCTTAGGATTAGGACCCCGGCCCCTACCCTACAAATATGCGTGTTCCCGATTTCTCTGGGAAAGTGGTATATTTTAGGAGATCAGGTCAGGGAAAAAAACCTGAGAAATCATTGAAATAGTGGTCTTTTATCATTTTCCCCCGACCTATCCTTTAATGAGGGGGAGATTTTAATTCTTTGAAGACAAATCCTGAAATACGGTCCTGAACTGGTCCAAAAACTTTAAAAGGGGTAATTTTATTGGCTACCCATAGGAAAGTTTTGTGCCTGCCGCAGACTCTTGTGGTAGACTTCCCGCAGACTTGTGGCAGACTTGCCGCAGATTTTCAC
>CALNVZ010000381.1:365960-410803 GCA_940671915.1 Paracentrotus lividus | reverse complement strand
TAGACTCTGCCCAGCCGGTTGATGAATAATAACTGTAAAAACATCTAACCCTTCTTCTCCCTCCTCTTCCTCCCCCTGAGTTGGGGCAGGAGTAGGGGTGAATGGAGGGGGGTCCTCACGAAGCACTAGCATTCGAACCTTGGAGGCTGTCTGCCGCAGGACATTGAGGGCAGCATCATGGGTGATGTTCTTGAAATCTAAGCCATCCACCTAAAAAGATTGAAAGGTGATGATGGTGAATTGAACTCTGAATATTTTGTTTGTCTTACTGCAGTGTGTCTTTAGAAAATAATTCACATTAATGTCGGTGTGTCTTGGGCTTCCATGGGTAATTTGACACCATGGACGCTTACTCAGTGACAGGTGCTGTCCATCACCTCAAGTTTTATCATCAACAGACCTCTTATGTAATGCCTTGAAAATTGCCCGATTTGGTAGAATCTCACTTTGATCTCATAATGCCCAAAGCAGGTCAAAGAATGTCTATGGTGGAACAGCTTCTTTTGCTGTGGTTCAGAAATTTAGCTTCAAGACAAATATTTCTTGTGCTTTTCACAACTTTTGATCCACTCCTAGGAAAGCCCAAGACCCCAGGTCTTTAACATTTGCTTGAAAGAAGGAAAATAAAAGTTAAGTAGAAAAATGCAGGGAAGACATGTATTTTGTACACTATGAAGGCAAGATCACCCTTAGTCCCACAGACTGTATTTTAAGTATTGATAATGAATAGTCACTATAAAGGGAAGGCTGTCCAAGTTCTACAATATACATCATTCAACTTTTTGATAATGTTGCAAATTTTTGCAAGTATAAGCATGAGAGTTTTGTAGATTATAATCGTGCGGTCAACAGCCAAGATTTTACAACCAAGGGGGAGAGGATGGGGAGGGGGGCTGAATCTGCTCCCCAGTCTTATTTGTTTTTTACGCTAGCAATATTTACCTCAAGGAGTTGATCACCAGATTCCAAACGACCATCTTTAGCGACAGCTCCATTGGGTTGAATTGTCTGAATTCTTATGGTGGACTGGAACAGAATAGAGAAAATTAGAAAAGAAATTACTCGCTAAACCGTCAACCTTGCCAAAATAAAATATTTTTTCCGGTAATCTTCTCTTTACATTTTACTTTTTTTAACCCTTCATAAAAAGTCAAATTTTTAGCGACTGCCCCCATTGGGTTGTATTGTATTGGACTGGAACAGAAGAGGGATAATCATAAAAGAAATTAATCTTCATTATGATAAATGACACTGATTATGAATTTGTATATTTCAATTGTAAAAAGTAGCATACATTATGCTGTCAAAGATTTAATCTCATGTTCAATTATGCATATACATGTATCTGCAAGTGTCATTCTATTCCTTTTGGGTGAGCTAAAAAAAAATTGGTAATTAAAGGGATTATGTTTAACAAGCCTCCTTTGTGCTTTTTATATTCCCGCCACAATTGTATATACTATAAAGAAGACAAATTGTTTGTAATATGTTTTTAATGTGGAATATTAAATGAATGAATGAATGAATAATAAGTAAATCTCAAATAATCTGAGTTCATACTGCTATTTATCCATTTCTTTATCATTTTATTCCAATTCAATTCATATGACTTATTCATTTTAGCTCATACCTGCTTTGTATCAGATCCTCCAATAAGGCTGATACCGAGTCCCATGTTGTATCCCCTATCAACCACAATGAGTGTCTTGTGACCTTTGACCACTGGACAGGTCAAGGGGTCAGAGGGCGGATGGGTGTCTGAGATGTGTTCAGCAGGCGGGGAGGCTGGGCTGCTGGGCCCTGTAATACACCATGGTAAAGTATTTATGATAAATTCAAAGATCAAATCAACTACTAGAAGGTCAAATCAATGCTTCAAAAGTCAAATCAAGCAAAGGTCAAATCAATTATTAAAAGCTCAGATCAACCATTAAAAAACCAAAGGTCAATTAAATTATTATGTCAAATCGACCACTGTAGTAGTACATGTAAATGTAGTAGACTTTACTTGACAACTTCTTTAACACAGGTCAACTCAATTGTTTAAAGTTCAAATCAGCCACATTAAAGTCAAATCAATGATTGGAGGGTCAAAACACATCAGGTCAAATTAAATAGGAGGAGAGCTGAACCGTTAGAAAATGATCTGTTTCATGTACATGTACCATGTGTGATTACCACTTACTGTCAATGATGTTAGTAGACTCTAAGCTAGAGTTAGATGATGATAGTTCAGTCAGCTCTATGCCATGATCCAAGGGAGGAAAGAGTGCTTGTATGGTGTTAAATAAGACAAACCCAGTGTTAGTAAACAGATGAAACATACAACTACAACAAAGCAAGAATACCAGTGCCCTGGAACACAAAGACTTAAAGTTGATAAAAAAGTAGGTAAACAAAAGGTAGCCTCAATTTGGAAACCAGGTACATGTACAATCATGGATTAGGATTTGAATATGATTAAGATTAAGGTGAGGGCTAGGATTAGGATTAAGATTAAAATCATCAACTTTGGAGCATCCTATGTCCATGATGAGGCTACCGAGAAAAAAAAATCAATCATAACTTTTTATCAATTGTAGGTCCTGGTGTTACACCCCACAGAAGATGCAAGTAATTCATGAGATATGAAGAGAAAATAAGAGACAGAAAAATAGGAAGAGAAATGGGAAAATGATGAGAGAGGCAAACATATCCAGATGATATTAGTATTTAGAAAAAAGGGACATCAAACAAGAAAGATTGAGAGCATGAGATCAAGAATGAAAACTGAATAACAGGGTAATAAAAGATGAGATGTGGAAAGAGAAGTAAGAATAAAAGAACAAGAGATGACACTACTTAATAATAGATATATACACAAAAAGAAAAGTAAGCTTAAGACAAATTAAATGAAACTGGAATGGAAGTTAATATGATATTTCAATATCCATTATAGGACTGAGAAATAAAAGTTAGGTAAGGGGAATGTAAATAAGATAGAGTAATGCAGAGCGGTGGAGGACAGAAACGGTTGGAGGAGGATGTTGGCCATGTCTTCGATGGTGGCCCTACGACAGCCACCGCCGTCAAGGGACAGGTAACAGGTAACATACAGACAGAACCAAACCATAAGATGAAAATGCAGTTTGATAATAAAAGCACTTCACACCAGTATTGTACTCACTCTCTGAGTTCATAGTTGTTTGATAGCTTATGCTAGAGGAGGCAAGGAATGGGCTAGGGTTAGGGTGTTAGGGTGTGAAGGTGTTGGGTACTCACTCTCTGAGTTCATAGTTGTTTGATAGCTTATGCTAGAGGATGCAAGGAATGGGCTAGGATTAGGGTGTTAGGGTGTGAAGGTGTTGGGTACTCACTCTCTGAGTTCATAGTTGTTTGATAGCTTATGCTAGAGGATGCAAGGAATGGGCTAGGATTAGGGTGTTAGGGTGTGAAGGTGTTGGGTACTCACTCTCTGAGTTCATAGTTGTTTGATAGCTTATGCTAGAGGAGGCAAGGAATGGGCTAAGATTTTCGTCCTTGTCAAGAGCCGGGAAGTAGCCTTCAGAAACACCAGAGAAAAAATAAAATACATGCATATAATATGTTAAGTTAGTTAATCCCCAATATAAGCCATGAAGAAAAAATACAGTCAAACCTGTCTACAGTGGTCATTTGGCGCTGGTGCACTAGCTCAAGCTGAATAATAGCACGCTAATTGGTGGATTGGGGGGAAAAAACACCTGAAAAAAGAAACCGGTCCTGACTAGCTCAAGCGTTTTTGAAATTTTGCATTAACGACCTGATGTCCGATGTGTATTGTGCTACTGGTAACTAATGTTAGCGTATACATGTACACGCACTTGAGCACGATTTCGAATTTAGCTCAAGCTAGAGTAGCACTGCGCAAAATAGCATGCTATTTCATGTTGAAACGGCAAACCAGCTTGAGTTTTATCATAAAAGCCCAAGATGACTTGGGCTTGGATTTCCTCCAAGTTAGTGCACTATTTGACCACAAAATTGGATCTGATCTGATCGAGCTAATCCATCGGATCACAGATACCGCGCTATTTGAAATAGCTCGAGCTGGTGCAGCACCGCCTACTTTTACAAGTTTCACTTGATGAACCTTAGTGGACAGGTTTGACTGTAATATAAAAAATGTAAAATGCCATATAAAGGTGAATATTAATTATTGTTGATTTAACAGAAACATTAGAAGCATAATAATTGAGACAATATGATTGTTAGTTTGGGAAACAAAACTGATGAAATATACACCCTGCTGAGGGTTTGAAGATAGTTATTTACCGGTACTTAGAAACCCACCCCCCCCCAAAAAAAAAAAAAAAAAAAAAAAAAAAAAAAAATCCTTTAGCCTTGCATTAATTGTTATAAAGATGGTAAATAACAAGCATGATTTCCTTGTCTTTATCAAAATTCCAACTGCGTAAACAATTTACGTTTAATAAGGATGATGTTGATTAACTAGGAAGGATGAAATTAATGGGCATAAATGCAGGTTGTTTAAGAAGGCATGCATGCAAGACTGAAGTCTAAATTCTTTGTTAGCATAAAGTTTAGGGTGAGTATGGTTAGAAGAAAATGCAACTAGAATTATTCAGGATGACATTAAAAGAGAACATCATCAGCATCTTAGACTTACTGCCTATGTCCCATCGTGACTCGGTAGCTCCTGCAAACCCACGTCTGGCTGAGCAGACCGACAGGTTGATGGAGAATCCCCCATCAAAACCACCTCCCTGCATCAAGGTTCGGAAAAAGAGAAGATTTCGGTTTGGGTGTGGAGAACACTGGGCAGGTTAGCGGCACCAGACTGCTATGAGAGTGCGACAGAGCCTCTGAGTATCCTTCAAGACACTGATAGCACTCAGCTATAGAGAGGACCCAATGACTGATTGTGTCGTTGACAGCTAGATCTGATCACCCACCTTCAGGTTGCCATCACCTGTATGCATGAGAGATTGAAAGTATTATTAATAGCCACGGGTTAAAAACGAAAGTCATGGAAGAGCGTATTGTTGACAATTAAAGGTACAGAAAGTGTTGCGTTATGGTCATTAATATTATAAAAGTGCGAAATCACAAGGTATTGGGTTTTGAATTGGATCACTGGTGTATTTTGACAAGAGTTTATCATCCCTGACAGGGGCATTCAACATCTCCAACACCATTCAATTATTAATTAAACAGAATAATTACCAATTACCACCACCACCCACCACCATACATCATAATCATCACCAAATCGGCACTCTCATCATAATAGTACGTACGATCACCATCCATCACCATCCAACTACCATACATCATCGATCATCAACTACCAGTCACCATTACCACCCATCATCGTCAACCACCATCATCATCACCAATCGAAACGCACTAATCATCGACACACTCATTCATTAATCCACTCTCAACATCATACTCACCATCAACATCATCTCACCATCATCGTCACTACATCACCACTCACATCATACAATCTACCATCACCACTACATCTACTCCGATCACCATACCGATCATCGTTCACCACCATCACCATACACCATCACCACCGTCAATCATCAATCGATCACTATACCATCACAACCATCATCACTTACCATATAATCATATCACCGTAACTCACACTATCCAATATATCAGTCCATCACACTATCCATACAATCACATAACACATTCAACATCACCTCACAATCATCACAACCAAATTCCACCCTATCACTTCTCACTCACCATTGCCAGCAGGTCCCTCCCATTCTTACATTCCTCACTAAAATCCCAGACAGCGCCTTTCTACATCCTGGTTCTCGTAGATCGCACAAAGCCCAGTCCTCAACGGTCCCTCCTTAGATGAAATGCTTCTTAAAACTATAGAGTAGTCTGCTGAGTGGGAGGGGTTTGACAGGTTCTAGCGTTACGGGACGCTGCAGCAGGGGGCAGATGGATACCAACAACCATTAAACAACGCACCAAGGAAGAGAACCACAACATACCGAACTCATCCACAAAGCTTCCCTTGCTTCCTTGCAGGGACAGTTAGATTATTGATGTCTGATATATGGAACGGAGATGAAAGAAGAAAAGTTATATATTAAATCATCAATCAAAGGTACAACCAAATAGTAAGCTACAATATAAAGACAAACAAATGGAATTGAAGATTTATATGTACTATAAAATCACTTTAAATAATTTTCGAGAGGGCAGTGGGACAATCATACAATGCATATCACACAAAACTTTTGCGAAACCATTATATAACCAAAATAATAAATTAAAATTATACAGTATACTGATGTGAAAGATAACATGAGCGAACAATTATTCAATACAACACTACACGTTATCAACAATGTTTAACAAAGCTTTTACGTATTACAATTTACAATTCTAAAGCCAACTACAATGACTTTCTAAAAAATATTCGGTAAAAGTTCCTTCACTTATATCTTCAAAGCACATTAATGAAATATAGCAATATATTTGGCTCCCTATTGAATTCTATGATGCAGCCCTGAAGCGATGAGAGCACTAACTGAGGGATTGCTGTAAATGACTGGCTGACTGACTAAAGACTTCATTTCAAGATGATTGCACTCTATACCTACCTACCTATTAGGCGATAAGAATTATGACTTGAGTAAAGGTATGCAAGAGCGAACCAAAGACTCTTCATTTACTCAGGATGACACACTTGCGATACCCAGGGCAAGTACCTCCATAATGCTGGAATGCGTTTCTAGATGAGAGTGCGACCTAACAACACTTGATCACCATTGATCTAGATGGATGGAAGAGAAAGAAGAATGCAAAGGGTTTGCATTGTTACTTAAGATGTCTGAAAATTTGATTCTCTTTGGCCAAAGTCAATCATAACTAAAACACCATTCACCAACTTCAATCAATCACCTTCTCAATACGGGTACTAGTCAGGGCATGCCTCAACCATACATATATAATTGTTTAATGTACATTCATGATTACTAATCCTCCCTACTAAATATTGTCCATTAACCAAATCACCACAGTATCATTGCTATCACATCGCATCGTCAACAAATTTATCATTATTCAGCCACCACCCCCATATAAAATAATCACCACCACACCCAACCAACCACCACCACCCATCACCACCACCACCTAACCACCATACCACACATATCCCACCAAATTCATCCAGCCTGCTCACTAGCACCACCATCCACTCAGCCACCACCAAGTCACCACACCACTCACCAGACTACCACCACCACCAATCACCACCCACCATCTACATTCACTGTTACCTCCAAATACTTCACTCACCACTATGAGTCATCCTCCCATTATTTACCCGACTGGTGCTCCAGAAGAGTGTCACGCCCATTACATACCACACTCAGCCTCACTCCTAACTCTACCCTATTATCAATCACATTAACCAACCACCACACCCATCCATTTACCACACCACCACAACTCAAATCACCAACCAGCACTATACCCCTCACCCCCCCCCTCATCACCACCACACACCGAATCATCACCTTACTCCAATACTTCATCATCCAATGAGTATTTCTCCCATCTTACCCGCCTGCTCCTGAAGGTTCACGCCGACCACATACACTACTACTAATCCCATCCTGTTTCCACAAGACTATCAAAGAAATCAATCATGAAAACTGACAAAATATCGAACCATTTGAAAATTGGAATCATAATGAAGGTTACATGTGGCTATGAAAGAAGCCATAATTCAAATAATACAACAATCATTCAATACATAAGAAAAACACAAAATGAAAAAGAAAAAAATGAAATCAAGATTCATCATGAAATACTTTTGGAAAAGTTATAATTTTTTTGTATTAAACTGTGTTTCCCAAAGGTATTTTTTGAGATGTAAGTGACATCACCCCTTTTGCTTAAATTAAAGAAACTCCAACCCTCCGCCTTTTGGTGGGAAGATCTCCCTGCCGAACGCCAAATTATTTAGACTTCCGCTTAGGTCCTGAATTTTCTCTAGTTTTAACTAATTATTCTCTTTTCTCATGCACAATCACCTTTATTTTATTTATTTATTATTATTTTTTTTTTGGCGGGGGGGAAAACAAATAGTCGGATGACTGAATCTTACAATCATTTCCTTTATACATTATAACCCTTAAAAGGTGCTTCTGACTGTTGCCTATGAGAGGGGTCATTACCAGGACAAACTCCCACTTAAAATGGCCGGTAGAAAATCTCTGCTTAAAAGTGGTATTCTGGCATTAAAATAGAAGAATCATCTATGATTCAGAAATTGAAAAGTCTATCTTAATTAGTAAACAAGGAGAACATTGCAGCTCTATTTTCTACCACTACCACCCAGAAATGAAAACAATGATATATACCTCAGGCCCAGTCCTCTTTCCCCTTTGTTCAGTTCAATCCACAATTGCACCAACTCTCCTGTCCAACGTCCCTAGTGATAACGACTCACTTCAGTTTCTCTGCAGAGAATAAGAAAGGAATGATTTATTAAAGAAAATTATGTATACTTAGTTTGTTTTAATCAGTGGCACATTTTAGATTTACACTGTACGAATATAAGTCATTTAAAATGTCCTGCACATAGCAAACATTCAAGAAAGCAAAAATTAGCACAGAAACAAACTGAGGCTTTAATATGGAATCATCATCATTTAAACTGGCAAGGGCTGTAGAGCAAGTTTGAAAATGCGTTGGCTAGGCAGAAAGTGGGTGAGGGTGGGCTGAACAAAAGGAAAAGTATAATCTGATGGTCATTTCCATTTTTTTGAGGATATGAGCCCAGGCACTTCCCTATTAACGATGGAACTTCCAAACAACTATTTCACTTATTTATTCGTTCTTACATAAGCTAATGTATGCAAGAAAGCCACAATCTTATTAATACTAGTGGCACCCGGCGCATAGCGCCGGGGCAGCTAGCAGGTCCACCCCCTACCGTTTAAAAAAAGTGTTTCTTTCATTCCCTCGACCCTTCTTTGTAAAGACTTTCGCGAAATTGATAAAAATGCTTCGGCGAAATTTCGGCTCCTGCGAAAAATATAAAACCTGCTACGCCCCCCTGATGAAGTTTCTTCTGCTTCTTAGTTCTTTCTTGCTTTCTTTTACATTTTTCAAATTATTTATTCATTTTTTGCTTGTTTGTTTGTGTTTGTTTGTTTGTTTGTTTGTTTGTTTTTTTTTTGGGGGGGGGGGTTGCTGAGGGTTGTAGGCCTACTCATTACCCCCCCTCCCTCACATAGATCTGCTCCTGATCGATATTTGGCTATTGTGAGATTTTTATTCATTTATTGTGGGGGAAGGTGGTCATTTTCATCGCGTCATTTTTTAGAATTAAAAAAAAAAATTATAAAAAGCACTTAAAAGGGGACCTCTTTTGAAAAAACTTTTGTCTATAATAAAATTCGGGCTAATTATTATTATCATTATTACTTTTTATTGTTATTTTTGTTGTTGTTGCAGCTAGCGGGTTCACCCTCTGACCGTTTGAAAAAAGTGTTTTTTTTTTATATGCCTGAACTTCGATCTCTTAAGACTACAACACTTTACGCCCCCTCCCCCATTTATTGGCCTGATAAAATTTTGCTTTTTCTTCTATGTCTTTTTCCCCTTTCACTCCACTCCCCCTTTTTTTGGCTTTGTTTTTGTTTCTTTGTTTTTGTTTGTTTTGTTTGTTTGTGTTTTGTTTTGTTTTGTTTTTGTTTTTTTTTATCAAATTCTCCTGTGGATTCAAGCATTGAGGAATGGACATTTATGGCCACGACGGCCGGCCTTAGTTTTAATCCATGGAAGAGATGGCCCGCCATAGATATTTTTGCTCATTTCCCTCTCAACCCTCAAGCAGTGGCAGATCCAGGATTTCAGGGGGGGGGGGGTTCGTGCTAAAACATTTTGGCCTTCGGCCATCAAAAAGGTTAGGATAGGGGTAGGATTCCAATGGTATATCTGTAGATTTTCTTTTTGCTGGGGGAGCGGTTGGGGGGGGGGGGGGCGAGGCGCCCCGACTGTATCCGCGACTGTCCACCATCTGTAACCATCAACTGAAAGCTTTTTACTTTTTGCTCAAGCCCTCTGAGCGAAAATGATATAAAAAGAAGGAGAAGGTTGATAATTACATGCAGATTAAAAATCAAGTTAGAATTATAAGATTAATTTCTTTTTCCTTTATTTTCTACAAAGAGGGGGTACTTTAATTAAAATTTCACTTCAATCAATACTCATTTTTATCACAGTCGTGCTCTCTTTGTTTGCTTTCCCTACACTCTAAGAAATGAATTAAGAGTCTTTTTTTTTTATTACTCTTTATTCTGTTAAAAAAGGAAGAATATTATCAACTTGACCCCGAAAGAAAAAGCACTTTTCGACCCGTAGTATGTTTATTCGACCTGAAACTTACGCCCAAAACATTTGACTCGTACGCGATTTTTTTTTTCACAACCAACCGACGAACCAACCCAATGAACACAAACAAGCAAGAATAAGTCAAATTCGACCCGTTTTTAGAGTGCACCATTCTCTGCCTTCTCTACACGAACGTTACTCCAAATATTATGAACCATATTGTTTACTATGTTTTGTTTGAACACTTTCCTTCATTCAGATGCCGCTTTTCTTTGCTGAGCAGGTCTCTTTCCGTCTTCCGGTTCCATTCGTCTATTTTCTTTTCCTAAATTGTTGTTCACGCGCATTTATTTGCAATTCATTAATATCCCCCCTCGTATAACGATTCTTCTCCGAATATGTAAGTTTCCTTTATTTTTGTCTCCCCCTTTTTGAATTTTTTTTTGTTGTGTGTGTGTGTTCTACATGCCCATCTTTTATTATCCAAAATCAACAACAAAATAAAGCAAACATTATTTCGATCTCTCCCTCTTGGCCAATCCGTTTTATACCAAGATTCAATATAGTTATAATAGTTATAAATAATCATGTTTCCTTTTCCTTGTTCCTTCCTTGTAGAAAAATCTCAATTTCAGAAATAAAGCTCCTTTTCAGATCAAAAACACATCAATTTTATGTAATTTTTCATTTGGAGTTTGAATTTTGCGTTCCTAAATCGAAAGTTATACCCTTTATTGATTTTTAACAAAATCATAAATACTGAGTCAATCAACGCTCTATAGTATGTTAATCCAATAATCCCCTACGACAGGGCGTGAGAGATTACTCGGTCGCACCAAGCCCCAACCAAGAAGCTAAGTTGTTATCCCAAGAGTAAACAAAGGCCATCGGAGACTGACAGATGTGTCTATTCTGCATATCCTATCACGGCAAATTAAATAAAAATTGGACCCGGTTCTTCAAAAATACTGGTTTAAAAAGTGTCGCATTTCGAAAAATATTTGCTCTGTTAGGAGAACTTTTAATGTAGATTTCAACTATACCAATTTCGAATTGTGATTTCAATCACTGATCAATCTGGATTTTCCCCTCAAAATGAAATCGGCAGGCACTAATCGGATTAAATTCAGCGAGCCACACGCCGTTATGAGATGAAAGACTAACCGTTCAGACGTTTTTCTTTCTTCATCATCGGCATGACAACGGGTTGGCACACACCTTGCATAGAAATGACGTTGGACGGAGCCGTGAAATACCGGTCCAGTCTTGAAAGGAGACAGGGACACTTCCGACGGAAACTATTGCGAAATTTTCGCAGGGAGGTCAAATGGCTCATGGCACTGCACTGTTTTGGGCCATGTGCCTAGATAGCTATTTCTAAAGTTGATTTTACCCCCTCTGGGCTTGTCTTCTTGGGTTTAAGCATATCGTCGTCGAACCGGAGGTCGATGCAGGCTGAAAATGCGACGTGACAGTGACGGGCGTCCGACCAGACCCGTGGGCCAAAATTGGGGCCTCGGCAAGGCAGATCGGAGGAGGAGATGCGGGGTAAACGATCACTCCTCGATTTTCTTAGCGTATTATTATAGCGACTAGCAGCAAGCCCCGTGGCAGCAATCCACGGGGGCTAGCAATAGGGGGCCCCGAACCCTCGTATTCGATAAAAAAAAAGAAAAAAAAAAGACCCGGTGAGTCGTTTTACTCAGGTTTAATCAATTAATTTTTTTTTTCGTATATGATTCTTGTCGGAATATGTACGTTTCCTTTTTTTTTTGTTTGATAGATTGATGTACTTATTATAATTTCGTGTGCCAATGAAATCTTAATCTTGTCCATCTTTCTCTTGGGCCCTCCATTCTCTCTCACTTCCTCCTTGATCCTAATTCTCTCTCGAATTATCTTCTCACTTTCCCCGATTCCTTTGTCAGTTTTCCTTGACTATGCCCACCCTGTTCTATCACTCTCGTCCCCCTTTTTTCCTTCTTTTTCTTTCTTTCTTTCTTTTATTTTTGTTCAACATGACCATCTTTTATTATCCAAATCAACAACAAAATACACCAAACGTTATTTCGATCCCTCCCTTACGGCCAATTCGTTTTATACCCAAATTCAATATAGTTATAAAAGTTATAAATAATCGTTTGCTTTTCCTTGTTCCTTCTTTGTAGTACAATTTTCTTTTCTTTTTTCAGAAATATAGCTCCTTTTCAGATAAAAAGCACATCAATTTCATGTAATTTTTCATTGGGAGTTTGAATTTTGCCCTCCTAAAATTGAAAGATATACCCTTTATTGATTTTTTTTAACAAAATAGTAAATACCGAGTCAATCAACACCCTATAATACTTTAATCGGATAATCCCCTACGACAGCACGGGGAGAGATTGGTCGCTCCCACCGAGAAGGATGTTATCCGACGAACAAACAAACGCAATCGGAGATTGACAGGTGTGTCTATTCTGCATATCCTATCACGGCAAATTAAATAAAAATTGGACCAGGTTCTTCAAAAATACTGCTTTAAAAAGTGTCGCATTTCGGAAAATGTTTGCTCTGTTGGAAGAACTTTTCACGTAGATTTCAACTATACCAATTTTGAACTGTGATTTAAATCACTGATCAATCTGGGTTTTTACTTCAAAATGAAATCGGCAGGCGATTATCTCCCTTATCGGATTAACTCCGGTGACCCAGACGCTCTAATCAGATGAAAGACTAACCGTTCAGACGTTTTTCTTATTTCGTCATCGGCGTGACAACGGGTTGGCACACGGCTTGCCTATGAAAGGGCGTTGATCCTTATGTAAAATCATTAATATGTCTTTATCTCAAGGGGTGTTCCAGATAAACTAAGGTAGCTAAAGTGGTGCCGGTGTATATAAAATCTAATCGTAAAATGTCATAAATTATAGACCGATAGCATTGTTACCAATTTTTTAAAGATTCTTGAGAAAATAATTTATAAACGATTAAATGAGTTTCTATCGAAAAAGGTATCTTGATTCCTAACAGTGTGGTTTCGTAGGACTTCCTCCACACAAATGGGTGGTTAACTTATTGAGTAATATAAAAAGCTATTGATGGTAACAAATATGCCTGGGAATATTTTTAGACCTGTCAAAGCATTTGATACCATTGACCATGATATCCTGGCTCAAGAAACTGGAACATTATGGGATTCGAGGGTAGCACTGTCATGGTTTCAAAGCTATTTGTGTACAGCGACACATTTGTTGTGATAGATAGATCTAGATCCAAACCACGCTTCTATTAAGTATGTGTTACCCAGGGTCTGTTCTTGGTCCCCTGTTATTTTTGATCTATATAAATAATATAATACATTCATCAACATTATTTTCGTTATTCCCTTTTTGCTGATGATACGAGTCTGCGCTGGCTGATAAGAAAGTAGAAAACTTGTTACTAGTGGCAAATCAAGAAATTAAGAAACTGTATGCATGGTTCTGTTGTAATCATATTGCTTAATCTCCAGAAAACTAAGTGCGTAATTTTCCTTCTAAGGGTAAAAGCTTCCAGATCTAGTAATTTTTCTTCAAGTAGGGGCCATGATGTTGAACTAGTTCAAATGTTCTGTTCTTGGGTTAAATATAAGATGAGCACTTACCTGGAAAATCATTTAGATACTGTTTGCACAAAGGTGTCTCGCAGTGTAGTGTTATTTACAGGTTAAAATTTATTTTACCTGAAATGATATTGATAACAATATCAATAGTATTATTCTACCTTACTTGACATATTGTAATGTGCTTGGGGAAACACTTTCAAGTCTTATCTTGATAAGTGAGAGTATTGCAGAAGAAGGCAATTCGACTTATAACTAATTCTCATATATACATCCAAGTTGTCCATTATTCCTTCGTCTTAAAATGTGCCACTAAGTAGCTTGGTCATTCAATTGTGTATTGTTTTTGTTCAAACTGCAATCAATTCCTCATGAGTGTACCTTAAAAAATTTATTCCTTCAGAATTCGCAAATCCATAATTATAATACCCGTCAAAGGGGTCTTATTCATCAACCTTTTGCTAGAACAAATGTCACTCTGACCTCCTTTCATATATCTGCATTAAAGAATGGAACACCATTGCCTGTTGATATAAAAAATAGTACAATCTTTCTATGTTTAAAAGGTTATCCAAAACTTACTTTCTTGAAAGGTATGATATTTTCTCTCAATTTGTATTCTAATACTGTCTTACATTTATACTGAGGACCTACTCATAGATGTGAAATGTGTGTATGTGTATTGTGTGGGAGAGTGTGAATTTGTTGGGTGTGTGCATTTGACTGTGTCTGTTTGTAAATAGTTTCTAGCTAGTTTAGCATTTTTCACCTTTTATACTTTTTTTCTTTAGCTACATTGTACATGTTTATGCAAATATTGATTATATATGTGTCTGATATAATGTACATATCTTACACTATGTTAACTTTACCATGTTTCATATTCATGTACTTTTGATCTATTCTGTAGTTTAGTATCTCATGTATATCATTTTATTATTCACTACGGGGCCCCACTCACAAGCCTAGCTTCTAAAGGGGTCCTAAAACCAAATCATATACGTTGTAATCTAACTGATGTGTTATTGTACTCACTATATATTTATATATGTATATTAATGTGATTATATTGTGATGATTTTGGTTTTGAATAAATAAACTTGAACTTGAACTTGAACTTGAACTTGGATGGAGCCTTCAAATACCGGTCCAGTCTTGAAAGGAGACAGGGACACTTCCGACGGACAATCTTTCCGTTGTCTGCTTGTTTTCGCGCGTCCCGTTAAAGCACGCGAGTCAATAGGGATTTCGTCGTCCAGGGAATCGTCGCCCAGCATCCAACGCGAGCTCGTCGACGAAAACGAAGCCCGCGATCCGCAATGGGGACCCGGCCTCCGTCGACCCCAATATGAACACGTGAACAATCAAAAAGGACAGTGTTATTTTATACGAAACACGCACAGTTCCACTACAGTGCACTAACGACCAGAAAGAATCTTACGGGAAATGTGTGTACTGGGTATAGACTCTCTCTACGTCTGACCGTCGATATCGCGATAACAATGCCCTGAATAAAGACCGTGTAAAAGGAGAGTGCAAGCTGTGCAGTCAGGATCGAAGTATTTTATCATGATATTTTTTTTTATGATATCAAAAACGCGGGGGAAAATATTGACCAATCACAAAGAAGTTAAAATCATTGGAAAGAGAAATTAATATATTTACTTCACTCAGCGTAACTAGGAAATCGATGCGCTGCTGAATTTTACAGAAAGCTTTTAGTGACTGCTCTTTGACCAAAATATCATTTTCACACAGAAAAACGACCCAAAAATGACTAAAATGGGAGATTTTAAAGCTCAAAACGCGAGGGTTAGGGGTAAAAAAATATTCTTCCCAAGGTTTTATCTTGTTTTATATACATTAACCCTCATAAAACCTGTGTAACTAAGTAAATGATCTTCTCGATTTTTTTTTATTCCAGTATATTCAACAAAACTCCCGTTTTTCGGGCATTCCTTCCATTGACAATCGGTGCGTGAAAATGGTTTTCCTAGAAAGAAGCCCCAACGTTTTCATATGCCGATCGGCGGCGCCGGCCGCGCTCCGTGGAAAATGCAGACCCTGCCCGCGCGAACGGCGGTCCTACAGCGTGCGGGTCTACGGGGAGCGCGGCTGGCAGCACGGACGGCTCTTACAGTAATAATTATGTAAATTTTCCATCCTGTCTAGATGCCTGTGAAGCTGTTAAAGGATAATGAAACCCTAGGATTCAATTGAATTGTATGAAACCAAAAAAAATCAAAGAAACAGATTAAAGAAAGTTTGAGAACAATTGAATAAATAATAAGAAAGTTATGTGCATTTGAATGTTGTGATCACTAATGCTATGGAGATCCTCACACTGGCAACAGGCCCAAGATGTGTGATGTCACACATGAACAACTCTCCCATATGACATACAAAAAAATACCAATAATTCTTCATTTTCCTCATTCTAATGGTAGTACAGACTCTTCACACATGATTATATTTTGTGAACTTGCATTACATGTCCTCCCATGAAAAGAATCTCAGATCTTTAAACGGAATTAATAAAAAAAGACAATTTGAATGCAATATGTACAAAAGTCATGGGGAAGTTGTTCATGTATGACATCACACAGCTTGGGCCCATTGCCAATTTGAGGATCCCCATACCAGTAGTGATCACAAAATTCAAGTGCTCGATCATAACTTTCTTATTATTCATTCATTTTTTCTCAAATTTTCATTGATTTTCCTGTTTTTGTACAATTTAATGAATTCCTAGGGTTTCCTTCCCCTTTAAAGAAAGAACCTGTACTAAAAAAAAAAATCTTAAAGACCTACATACACGTACAATACTCAACATTTTCAAGCATTGACGTCCATTGACGGCATTGAGACAACCCCTTTATCAACATGAACTTCATAACACAATCACAGGGTGATTAGAACAGGTATCAGCCTGTATCAACTTCATAGACAGGCAGCTAGGTGACTTTCGATCAGTCGAACGAGGGATACATGTAGGCAGCCGAGTATTGGAACCCATTGGGAGCAAAATGCACAAATTCACTGAAATGTATAATTTTAACAGTTTCAATTTTATTACGGAAAAGCACAAGTGTGAAGGTAATTTAATACTCCTTATTAAAGATTAAAGAACCAAACTTTGTGCATTTTAGGAAACTGATAGTATCATTTTCTTCAAAATACAATTTTTTGTAAAAGGGGCATCTTTTGGTGCATGCACTACCCTTGTAGGGACTAGATCCAGGAGAGATGCACTGGCAGATGTTCAGTTTGGTAAAAGAGCAGTTCTTCCCCGTGAGTTCCAATACTCTGCTGCCTGTCCCTCGTTCATTTGATCGAAAGTCACCTAGCTGCTGGACTAATAGACAATACTGAAGTGTAAATAGAATATGCCAACTTCATATTTGCTAATACATAGGGCCTACATGTACATGTAAGGGTATATCTTTAAATTGATCACTTATTAACAGGTAATCTGTTATCTTTATGGTACAGTTTAGGTTGAAGTGCATTATAAAACCAAAAATTGATATTTATTTTTGTTTTATGAAATAATTTATATTTGTGTATGCTTATCATATGAATTTTATTTGAGTTAGCAACACCCACTAATTTTCTTCACTTCGCTCTTCACTTGAACTGATGTATTTTAATTGTGGCTGACGCTCGACAGATCCTCCTCAAAACTTGCTAATTCGGGGTCAGGAAACTGTTCGTAAGTGAAAATTTCTTATTCATTGAACCTGGTTTTATCAAGGAGATAAAACAGTGTTCACTGTAATATCTCCTTGGTTTTATCATTGAAACAATTAAATGCTGAAAATGATTAATCAGATTTTGCTATATATTTGTTCCTAAAAGAATAAACAATCCTACTATTTTCATCAATACTAGAATTAATCATAAATGATACACACTCTTGAAAAATGTGGAAAAACAGATCAAACATGTCAGCTTACATGTATTTCAATTCCATGTTCTATACTGTAAGTAATCAATATGTTAATATTGATATATATTGTCTATATAGGGCTATGTATCTTCACCTCTACCTCTTTGTATCTTTGGCTATTTCTAGCCTCTCTCTAATACTCCTCTCTACCTCTCTCTCTTTTCCTCCTTCTGCCCCTCCCTCCCCCCTCTTCTCTCTCATTTTCTCTCAAAGTTGCATCCTTTCTCTTTTAATCATTACCAATACAGGTCAACATCCCGAATTCAACATGGCGGCAAAATTCCCATCGGATAGCGGCATAAAGCTGAAACCAAGAAAAGGACATGACATTACATGGTCATGTGACAAGCATGCTGAGCCAATCAAATTCTACTGCAAGGCACACAAGATCCCTATATGCCATCCATGCGCAACAAAAGATCATATTCTAAAACCATGTCAGCTAGACGACATTGAAGATGTCATCTTGGAGATGAGGACAAAGCTACATGACAAACAATCAGAATTAGACCAACTTTTAAAACGCTGTAAGAGACTAAACACTAAAATACAATCGTGTTCCACTTTTGTGAGTAACCATCTCAAGAATGTTAATGCTGAAATTAACATCGCATACGAGGGCAAAATCAATCATGTTGAAACCAGAAAGCAGGAAGACATTCTTCAAATCAACAATGAGGTGGATGAGAAAATTCAAATCCTCAATGAAGAAAGGGAGAGACGAATCGCATCATGCATAGCAGAAGCAGTAGAGGAAGAGCAAATTATAAAGGAGACCAAATCCAAACATCTTAACGAGAGTAAGAAAATTGATACGACGGTAGAGAAAAAGATGGGGGATCTGACAAGTAAAACTCAGCACAGTATCGACACACTAAATAAATGTGGATTTAAAGATAAAACGGATCAGACAAAATGACAAAACATTAGTGACTGAAGCTCCTCAAGTAATTACATGGCGTGATCAGAGTGTAAGTGCGAATGTTCATCAGGATATTGATGCATGTCTTGCCCGAATACAGAGTGAAGTTGAGAGAGTGAAGTTTGTTGAGGGTGAAAGAGGTGGGAAACAATTCTCAAGAATCGATGGGTATTATGGGAAATGGGAACTTGCCAGATCATTCCCTCTTCCATCCACTGTTGAGTCTCCAGTGGTGTGTGGTTTGGTCAGTGATGATGACTTACGTGTTAGAGATGATGAGAACAATGACTTATACATTTCAAATATCAGCAATGGATACACATATAAAGTCATACAGGGAGACATATATGTTACATCATGTGCCCCAATTGACAGTGACTTAAAGGGGAAGTTCACCCTGGAATTTTGTTGGTCTTAAAAAATGAAGAAAAATAATAGAAAAATATTAGTGAAAGTTTGAAGAAAATCGACCAAAAAATAGCGAAGTTATGAATATTTAAAGTTTTGATTCTGTGACGTCACGTGGGAGCAGCTGTCCCATTGGTTGTGTATGTAAATTTCATAAATTTGTCTTTTTGTCATGGTTCTACATTAAGGAATGGGTCAGTTTGATATAGTCATGTATATGAACATATGTTTGATGGTATATCGACCGCACAGGTGACATGATTAATTTCTTCCGAAAAAAAATGACATTTTATGGAATTTACAATACATAACACATAGGAGATCTGCTCGCATGTGACGTCACAGAATCAAAACTTTAAATATTCATAACTTCGCTATTTTTTGGTCAATTTTCTTCAAACTTTCACTAATATTTTTCTATTATTTTTCTTCATTTTTTAAGACCAATAAAATTCCAGGGTGAACTTCCCCTTTAATAGTGTGTGGCAAGTGGAGATGGGACTGCAAGGATGACAGCCTTGATGGTTGCATCACTATCTATGACAGACAATGGAAGGTGGTTAGAGACATCACAATACCGAGGAATCCATCTGGTTACGATGAGGTTTGCGTTGATGTTGACAAGGATGGGATGATCCTTGCTGCTCAGTTTAGCCAGTCAAATATCTACACCATCAACCCTGCTGATGGCAAGATAGTGAAAACTATTACGATACAGGGCAAGAAGGTGTATGGGATACAAGCCTTGTCATCAGGTGATATTGTTGTGAACACAGACAATGAATTCACTGTCATTTCAAGAACAGGAGAGAAGAAGGCTCCCATACAGAATGATGAGTGGTGGGATGCAGTGTTACGTTGACAAACTGACAGACATACTCTACATCACATACTGGAATGAAGAGCGTGATATCAGTGCAGTCGATCAAGTGTCACATAATGGTGACATCCAGGCAAGGAGGATCGTGGAATACAAACAAACAAGACCTTCCTACATTAGCCCATGTACCATCACTCTAAATTCTGGTAACCTTATTGCCTGTGATGGACGCAATATTTTGGAACACAAGAAAACATTTCATGTACCGTATAAATGCCTCAAATTCTCTAACAATACATAGGAGTGAATAGTGATTTACACCCCCAAACCACCCCAAATATTTTTTTAAACCAATTATCGGACGGTATAAATTGAAAACTCTATTAATGTTAACAGATTGCCAGAAGTTTTATATTAATTAGTTGCCCTATAGTATGACTAGTCAGAATAAAGAATTTATGCAGTAATTAAAAAAAGACACAAATAGAAGATATATCCTTTTGTTCAAATTATTGATAAGAACATGTCATGTGTTCAGTTTAGCAGTGAGTAAAAGCGAGAGTGAACTGAGCAGCACTCTCATTGACTGTGTGTTATAAATAGCTAGTCTTAAAGTATACCCCTTGAAATAACCATTAAGAAAATGGTGTCTAATTAACCTACAATTTAGTTTGTATTGGGAAACTAAAATGTTTTGAGGGGAAAAGTTTGTGTTTTGATACCGGCCAACATAATTACCATGGTGTAAATTCGTTGAGTAGTAAAAAAACTTGTGTTTTCATTCAAATGAGCCTGAATTATAGGACTACACTATTCATGATATTGCATTGTGGGTTAGGAATCAGGGCAGAATCGAGCAGTTGAGGACTTGAGGTGGTGCTATACAAGGCTGTCAGTTCGTACTGGCTTTAATAGAGGTGAAGATTGGGATATATTCAAACAATAAAGGTTCACTAATCATGGTATCTGACTTCGCGGAGACGTCTCCGCGATGGAAAAGAAAATATCATCTCTGCGAAAGAAAATATCATCTCTGCGAAAGAAAAAAAGTATTAGAGACGTCTCCAATACTTTTTTCCGACGCGGAAAACTGTCCCAAAACCGTTTTAAAACTGTCTCAAAGTAGTCCCAAATCCGTCCTCAAAGTATCCGCGATTCCTGTGACTCATGAAACGTCGACAAATTTCAAAACCGTCTCAAAGTAGTCCCAAATCCGTCTCAAAGCAATTTCCATGAAGTGAGATACCACCATTACATATTGGGGCATTAAGTGTTTTTATATGAGTGAATGTACATGATGTAAATAAGAAATATACATTGTAAATTTAATACATTACAGTTGGATAATGCATCAATAAATTTGGCACAATTATTAATAGGATTACAACTCAAATTGAGCCTGAAGAGGACATATATTCTAAGACTATATTGCATTAAAAATTAAAGTAAAATTTTAAGTAGTTCTGAACTCAAGGTCATGCTATACAAACACCATCCTTCTCACAAATGAATCCAATTTGACACAATTATTACGAACATTAAACTTAATTAACTTAATGGTAATGGCTGAAGGGGATGTATCATATCTTTCTTTCACAAGCTATTAAAGACCTTTTCTAGGTTAAAAAAAATGTATAGGACAGGAGGCGTTCCAATGGCTGATATTTCTTATTTTGTATTGTATATAGTGAAATGTAAATGTTCTTTGTATCTTTCTTTGCCAAATGAATAATTATAAGAACAAAATAGTGCAGTACCAATCTTTTGTTTGTTAGTACATGTACACTAATTTGTTTTTATCAGGTGAATTTGACAAATAAAATGACATAAATCAAAACACTTGTACAAAGATAATGTGTGCATCTATTAGAATTCCTGAAAATTTATGCACTTTTTTAATTACTTTTTACACAGAAACTTTTAAAAAGGTAAACAATGAGCTATTCTCTAGTTTTCAAGTTCATTAACCCTTTGAGCGCGGGCCTGTGAAATGCGATTGTTACCCCTGTGGCGGAGCGGTTTTTTGTACACTGACAGTATAATAGAAATTTGTCATGTTTTGTGCTTTCATTACTCCTTGCATCTAACTCGGTCATTTTCATGATTTGCAGTAAATATAAACATGAAAGGGTAGACATTTTTCTATCTAACACTGTAAGGCAAAGTCATCAAAACGAAATATAAGACGCGTTATTTTGTAAAGAAAAACGGTCATTTTGGCAGAAGTTCCCCTTTCTTACTTTCCAGTAGATTCACAATGCAAAGTGCGTAATGCATGTACAGCACGCACGGTTTGATCGATGAGCCTACTGAATAGCACTTGAAACGAGGTCCTGTTTCTTTCAAATTATTTCTATGAAATATGGATTAAAGATCATAGCGGCCGGCTTCGCACCTCTGGACAATGGCATCTTTGACTAAGCACCATTCATTAAAAGCGCAGGTGTAAGTTTTGAAATAAAAGCGGGACTTTTAACTTATAATACCTACTGCATGAGGCATACTTTACATTTAATTACATCGTTATAGTTACAACAAACTAGTTCAAGCAAAATTCAGATAATCAACCTCTCTCATTATCGTGATAAGTATATATAACCTAGGGAGAATCGGAAATCGACAGGCTTAATTTCCGTGCAACTAATGTTTGATATATCTGTAATAATGAACATTGTTTTAATCCCTGAACCTTACTATTTCTCTCTCTTCTTCTCATTCTCAATCTTTATCTCTCATATTTCTCCTCTCGAGCTAGCTTTATTTGATTATTTCTTCCCCTCCGGACGCGTACGCGTACGCCAAAAGTTAAGATCGGGAATTCGTTTCTTATGTAAAAAATTATGGTAATGCTGAAATGAAGTGAATTTTTCTTGATTTTTTTCCACGTAACTAGGTTATTTCTTTAATGGATATTAAAAATGAATATATCTTTGTCCTGTTCCTCAAGAATTTAGCCCCAAAAAGCTGGTAAAAAGCTGAAAAAGCTTGTCAATATATTAGAGAATTATCTCGGCTTCTGTAGAAGCCCGTCGTAGCAGACTGAACACCTCGCTCGGCTTCTGTAGAAGCCCGTCGCACCCAAAGGGTTAAAGGAGAATGAAACTCTAGGATTCAGTTGAATTGTATGAAACAAAAAAAAATCAAAGAAACAGATTAAAGAAAGTGTGAGAACAATTGAATAAATAATAAGAAAGTTATGTGCATTTGAATGTTGTGATCACTAACGCTATGGAGATCCTCACGCTGGCAACAGGCCCAAGATGTGTGATGTCACACATGAACAACTCTCCCATATGACATACAAAAAAATACCAAAAATTCTTCTTTTTCCTCATTCTAATGGTAGTACAGACTCTTCACACATGATTATATTTTGTGAACTTGTATTACATGTCCTCCCACGAAAAGAATCTCAGATCTTTTAACAGAATTAATAACAAAAGACAATTTGAGTGAAATATGTACAAAAGCAATGAGGAAGTTGTTCATGTATGACATCACACATCTTAGGCCCGTTGCCAATATGAGGATCCCCATAGCAGTAGTGATCACAACATTCAAGTGCTCATAACTTTCTTATTATTCATTCATTTTTTTCTCAAATTTTCATTGATCAGCTTCTTTGATTTTCCTGTTTTTGTACAATTTAATGAATTCCTAGGGTTTCCTTCCCCTTTAAGAAAAAAAATATGGATGCTAGATAGAAAGCTGGAAATAGGTAGAACAGGGAGAGGGGGGAGAGAAAGAGGGGGAGGAGAGAAAGAAAATGATAAAGGGAGAGAGAGAGAGAGAGAGAGGAAAGAGAAAGAGAAAGAAAATGAGAGTGGAATTTAAAGACAGAAAGAGAGAAAGAGAGAGAGAGAGAAGGAAGAAAGAGAGAGAAAGTGAGAGAGGGATTTATAGATAGAAGGAAAGACAGGGAGGCATTTATGGAGAGAAGGAAAGAGAGAAAGTGAGAGACTGAGAGATACATGCACATTTACTATCATGATAAAAATTAGATCCTGAACAGGGAGCACAAAGCCACAGGGGCTCACTGGGCTGCAGCCCTCATTTTTTAGCAAACATGCACAAAAGTGCGAAAATGACCATACATTTGTAATTTTTAGCCTGTTCAGGTCCCCCCCCCCCCACTTTCCGCTCACCCCATCCAATTTCAAAAATGCTCTGCAGCCTCTGCTGAAGACTCATTGCCAGTAACATGCATGAGGATTAATAGGTAAAAGTGCTCTCACTGAGTATAAGGCCATATATGGACAGAGTCTAGCCTATTCCATTTCAGGAGCTATCAATATGAAGCATTTTCTTTTGTAATGTTCTTGCCTTTCAAAGCAGAACAAGAGAAGTTATGCCATATTGTCATCTACTATTCTTGAACTCCCCCCCCCCCCCACATTATGCTATAGGCAATGAAAAAGGACCAAAGTCCAATTTGTTAAAGCCATTGGAGAACTTTAAAAAAAAAGTACAAAAGAAAAGAGATTAAACTAAATAAAATGACAGACAGACTGTACATCACATAATTTTTGTTTTATCAACCATATTTGTTTATACTTACTTATAAATGAAAGCATTTTTATATGTGTTTATAGCAACACCACGAATCTACTTCAAGTGAATGATATATTCTGTAGCTGATGCTTGACTGACGCTCCTCAAAATTGTCCAATTCAGAAAACTGTTCTTTAGTGAAATTTAAGTGTCCTTCAGTTAATTGTCTAATACCCCATTCACAGTGGCCTCAAACACCGCTACAGTCGCGGGACTGTCCCGCGACTGTAGTGGTGTTGCCTTTAGTGTGAATGCTCGGACCCGCAATAAACTATCCCGGGATAACCTCGCTCCGCTATGACACCGCGATAAACTATCGCGCTCAAACCTTAGTAACAGCACCGGGACAGTCCCGCGACTGTCGCGGAGTGCCTTCAGTGTGAAGGCACTCCGCTACAGCACCGGGATAAAAAACAATGAAATACATAAGAATTTCCAGAAAAGAGAATAAACAAAGGATAAAACACGGAAATGCATAAGAAATGATAGAAGTGGAAAACAAAGAAATACATAAGAAATGATAGAAAAGAAAAGGAAAGAAGGAGAAAAACAAAGAAATACATAATAAATGATAGAAAAGAAGAGGAAAGAAGGAAAAAAAATACATAAAAAATGATAGAAGGGAAAGAAGGAAAAAACAATGAAATACATAAGAAATGATAGAAAAGAAAAGTAAAGGAGAAAAACAAAGAAATCCATAAGAAATGATAGAAAGGAATGAAGGAGAAAAACAAAGAAATACATTAATAAATGATATAAAAGAAAATGAAAGAAGGAGAAAAACAAAGAAATACATAAGAAATGATAGAAAAGAAAAGGAAAGAAGGAGAAAACAAAGAAATACATAAGAAATGATAGAAAGGAAAGAAGGAAAAAAAAACAAAGAAATACATAATAAATGATATTAAGGAAAAGGAAAGAAAAAAAAACAAAACAAAGAAATACATAAGAAATGATAGAAAATGAAAGAAAGGAAGGAAAACAAAGAAATACATAAGAAATAAAAGAAAAGAAAAGGAAAGGAGAAAAACAAAGAAATACATAAAAAAATAGAAAAGAAAAGGAAAGAAGGTGAAAAACAAAGAAATACATAAGGAATGATAAAAAGAAAGAAGTAGAAAACAAAGAAACACATAAGAAATGATAGAAAAGAAAATGAAAGAAGGAGAAAAACAAAGAAATATATAAGAAATGATATAAGAGAAAGGGAAAGAAGGATAGAAAAACAAAGAAATACAAAAGAAATGATAGAAAAGAAAAGGAAAGAAGGAGAAAAACAAAGAAATACATAAGAAATGATAGAAAGGAAAGAAGGAAAAAAACAAAGAAATACATAATAAATGATATTAAAGGAAAGGAAAGAAAAAAAAACAAAGAAATACATAAGAAATGATAGAAAATGAAAGAAAAGAAGGAAAACAAAGAAATACATAAGAAATAAAAGAAAAGAAAAGGAAAGAAGGAGAAAAACAAAGAAATACATAACAAAATAGAAAAGAAAAGGAAAGAAGGTGAAAAAGGTAAATGACTGGCGTTATTGTCCTGGGGGAGGGGGAGGGAATAATTGTCTGGGGGCGAAAACATCCATGGGTAGTTGTCTTTGGGGAAGTTGTCCAGGGGTGGGGGTGGTTGCCCAGGGGTTATAATTGTCCTGAAACAGATGAAAATGTATTGGGGCTATGATTTTATACAATATATCAAATCAAACATCAGCATCTGACGAAACTTTGACAATTAACTCAGCAAGCAATTTGCGCGGGTGTGCTTTCCTCTATTCATCTGTATTCACAGCCTGTAAACAGAAACCATCCAGTGCCAATTCACTTTTGTCATTGGAGTATGATAATTGTACTAGCATGAATATCATTCAAATCATACCAGATATTTGTGATAAAAACCTTTGTTATATGTGCATCCATCCATAAGCCTCGCTCAGCTGGGAATACCCAAGATTACAAAAATGCAAGGCGGGCCCTAAATATTTTGTTTTTTACCAACTTTTTTATTTGTACAAGTTCTTTTTACAAACAGTACTTCCTTTTTCACTTGAACTTGTAGAACATATACATGTATGCATGGCATTATAATAGTGGTTGATGCTGGGAAAAGCTCTCCTGAACAACTTGTCAATTCAACAAACTTTCTTGTAAGTGTTTACATTTTGAATATTTACTTCGAAAATTTATTTTCATTTAATAATATTTTAGCTGTATAAAGCGATCAGTGGCTAAATAATGACAGTCATCATATGTTATTCTTTCAAACAGTGTGTAAATGTATAAACTATCCATGATATGTTAGTGTGGCTTTTTGTTGGAAAACTATCATTTCATCTATAATTTTACAAGGACACAGAATGAATGACCAATCCCTCTCCAAGGCATGTCAGGCAAATCTAGGTCATTTCATCCTAATAAATCACAACATGATTTTACATTATGATTTGATTTCTCATCATATTAACCTTTTCTTTCTCTTTTTAATTACATGAATATCTTATTTACTCAAAGACATACCATTTCGTTAATTACCAACAATACAGGTAAATCTCCTATCGGAATTCAACATGGCGGCAAAATTCCCAATGGACAGCAGCATCAAACTGAAACCAAGAAAAGGACACGACATGACATGGTCATGTGACAAGCATGCTGAGCCAATTACATTTTACTGCAAAGATCACAACATGCCTCTGTGCCACAAATGCGCGTTCAAGAACCACCAAAAACCATGTCAGGTTCAGGACATTGAAGATGTCATCTTGGAGATGAGAACAAAGCTAGATGACAAACAATCAGAATTAGACGAAATGTTGAAATGCTGTAATAGACAAAACACTAAAATACAATCGTGTTCCACTTTTGTGAGTAATCATCTTGAGACTGTTAATGCGGAAGTTAACATTGCATACGAGGGCAAATTGAAGTGTGTTGAGACCAAAAAGCAGGAGGACATTCTTCAAATCAACAAAGAGGTGGATGAGAAAATACAAATCCTCAATGAAGAAAGGGAGAGACGAGTCGCATCATGCATAGCAGAAGCAGAAAACGAAGAGCAAACCATAAAGGAGACCCAAGCCAAACGTCTTACCGAGAGTAAGAAAATCGATACGACAGTAGGGAAAAAGATGGAGAATCTGAAAAGTAAAAATCAGCAAAGCATTGACACAATTACTAATGTGGATTTAAAAATCAAACGGATCGGAAAAGATGACAAAACATTAGTGAATGAAGCTCCTCAAGTAATTACATGGCGTGATGAGAGTGTAAGTGAGAATGTTAATAAGAATATGGATGCATGTCTTGCACGAATACAGAGCGAAGTTGAGAGAGTGAAGTTTGTTGAGGGTGAAAGAGGTGGGAAACAATTCTCAAGAATCGATGGGTATCATGGGAAATGGGAACTTGCCAAATCATTCCCCCTTCCATCAACTCTTAAGTCTCCAGTGGTGTGTGGTTTGATTAGCAATGATGAATTATGTGTTAGAGATGATGAGAACAAGGACCTATACATTTCAAACATCAGCATTAAACACACATATAAAGTCATAGAGGGAGAGAGTGACATGTGGGTTACGTCATGTGCCCCAATAGACAGTGACTTTATAGTGTGTGGCAATTCGAGAAGATACAAAGATGGGAGCATCAATGGACGCATCACTATCTATGACAGACAATGGAATGTGGTCAGAGAGATTTCGATCCCGAGGATCTATGAAAGCCTAAGGGAGAAGGTTCGAGCGATCATGAGTTCATCCACCATATACGTTGATGTCGACAAGGATGAGATGATCCTTGCTGCTCAGATTAGCCAGTCCAATATCTACGTTATCAACCCTAATGATAGTAAGACAGTGAACACTATTACGATGGAGGGCATGGAGGTATGTGGCGAGATACAAGTCTTTTCATCAGGTGATATCGTTGTGTCTACAGGTGACAATGGATTCACTGTCATCTCAAGATCAGGGGAAGAGAAGGCTACCATACAGCATGATGAGTGGTGGGATGCATGGTGTCAGGTTGACAAACTGACAGACACACTCTACATCACATACTGGAATGAAGAGCGTGATATCTATGCAGTCGATCAAGTGTCACATGATAGTGACATCCAGGTAAGGAGCATCGTGGAATACAAACCAACAGGATCTACCTACATGTACCATAGACCATGTACCATCACTCCTTCTGGTAACCTAATAGCCTGCGACGGAGGCAATATCTTGGTATACAAGAAACTATTTCTTGTATAAATTACTATTAATACGGTGCCATGTCTCAAACAATGAACAGTAATTTACATTTCATAATTATGAGGTCAAGAGGAATAAAAAATGTGGATTTTAACCCTTTGAGCGCGGGCCTGTGAAACGCGATTGTTACCCCTGTGGCGGAGCGATTTCTTGTACACTGACAGTATAAATTAGTCATGTTTTGTGCTTTCATTAGGGGAGAGTGGGGTTAGTTGGAACACGGGGTTTAGTTGAAACATTGTAATTTTCTTTAACGGCTATAAATATATTTATGCAAATCTACCCTCAGATTGTTGCTATTAGCAACTGCCATCCACCACATTTTAGACGGGGTCATCCCACAAGACCGACACCCACGAGACCGACGGCCCATTAGTCCGACACTAGACAAAAAAGGCCTATTAGACCGACGCTAGCAAATAAAGACCCATAAGACCGACACTAGAACAAACAGGCCCACGAGACCGACACCACAATATTGTAGTGTCGGTCTCGTGGGCCTGTTTGATCTAGTGTCGGTCTAGTGGGCTGTCGGTCTCGTGGGCCTAAATTGTTTATAGTCGATCTCGTTGGCCATTTACTTTACTGTCGGACTCGTGGGTTGTCGGTCTCGTGGGCCGTCGGTCTCGTTGGTGTCGGTCTTGTGGGCTGTACCCTTTTAGACAGCACACGTGCTTCAATAGCCTCGTAAAGTTAGAAAGCAATGTTTGCTTTTTCACCTTCTGAGTAAATTTTGTCACTTTAACAAATGTTTTATTATCTCAAAGAAGATCATAAATTATGTTGGCCTGTTTTTGAGTATAACAAACAGTTATACTAAGCTACAAAACAAGGTTAAATATATGGCATGTTGTTGTCCCTCTTTTGTGCTGTAAGCTTACAAATATCAAATGGGCCTCTGGGGTTAGTTGGAACATTTTGAACGGGGTTAGTTGGAACATATACTAAGTAATTAGGTTTCAGCTGAACAAAAAAATAAAAATCATATAATTCAGTGACGTGTTCCGAAATATTCTTATACATGTATATTAGAGCAAATTGGAAATTTTTTATGCAGAATGCTACATGTACTTCACAGGACTTAAGAAAATCTGTATGTGAGTGGATGCTATCAAGTGTTATAAAACATGTAGTGAAAGCAAAATTGAACACCAATCTTTAATATTTTAATTGGAATCAATAAAGCAAGTTAGCTGAACACATGCAATAAGGTTGTAGATAGTTTAAATATAATTTTTAAGATACCATGCACAATGTTTCAACTTATCCCATACCATGTTCCAACTAACCCCGTGTATGGGGTTAGTTGGAACACTTGACATGGTCTTGTTGAAGATGGATTTTTTCCGGAATCATCACTAAGTTTAAGAATTTTATGGGGTACATTTGTAGTATACAGATATACACTCAAGCTGATCATTTATTGTTTCTTGAAATAAATCCGCTTTTGTTTTACGGCCATTTCTATGAAAAATGTTCCATAGAACCCCACTCTCCCCTACTCCTTGCAAGACATACCTAGACATCATGAAATCGGATGCTGGGGTAGTTGGAACAGACGAGCTGAAGAACTGCATGCACAACAGGGATAACTGGAGGATTCGTACTAGGTCTCGGCAGTTTAGCCGACCTGGTAGGTAGGTAGGTTGCATCTAACTCGGTCATTTTCATGATTTGTTGTAAATATAAACATGAAAGGGCAGACTTTTTTCTATCTAACACTGTAAGGCATAGTAATCAAAACCAAATATAAGACTCATTATTTTGTCATTTTGGCAGAAGTTCCGCTTTCTTCCTTTCCAGTAGATTCACAATGCAAAGTGTGTAATGCATGTGCAGCACGCGCGGTTCGATCGATGAGATTACTGAATAGCACTTGAAAAGAGGTCCTGTTTCTTTCAAATTATTTCTATAAAATATGGATTAAAGATCATAGCGGCCGGCTGTTGTGTATACAATCATTGATGCAACTAATGTATTCAAATTAATGTTGTGCATGAACAGTTAAGATATTCAGTTCACCAGCTGGTATTGTTATTGCATACATTGTAATTTTACATGTTTAAGATGACTTATTTGATTGAACCATCATGCTTGAATGAAGCCACACCTCAATGTACAGTATTGAATGAGACATTAAAGAGAACTCAGAGAGTTATGACTGGATTTCAATATAGCTCATGTCTACATTGACTTTGTGTTATTTCTACAACACTACATATTTTGGCGACGAGGATTTTGGATTTTGAATCTAGTAAACTGACTTCAAAATGTCAATTCCACCACCTTCATGCTTTTTGCCTTCACCCGGCTCTCCAGCAATTCCATGGAACTTGTGGAGACAGCAATTCGATAACTATATGTTAGCGACAGGTAGCAATAATTTTCTACCGCAAAGAAAGAAGGCGCTGTTGCTGCACTGTTTGGGGTCGGAAGGCCAGAGAGTGTTTTATTCTCTACACTCCTCTGCGGAGTCGTCAACTTCAACTGACTCACAAACCTTGCCTGATGTCTACGAAAGAGCTATGACAGACATCGAGGCATATTTTGTTCCTAGGGTGAATGTTGTAGCTGAACGATATAGGTTCAGAAAGAGAAAGCAGAGATCTGACGAAACAGTGCTGCAGTTCGTCACGGCATTACAGGAACTTGTTGCGCATTGTTCTTTCGGGGAGTTAAAGGAGGAGATGATTCGTGATCAGGTTGTTAGGGGAAGAAACTCTAGGATTCAGTTGAATTGTATAGAAACAAAAAAAATCAAGAAAAGATAAAGAAAGTGTGAGGAACAAATTGAATAAATAAAAGAAAGTTATGTGCCATTTGATTTGTGATCACTGAACGCTATGGAGATCCTCACCGCTGGCACAGGCCCAGATGTGTATGTCACACATGAACAACTCTCCATATTGACATACAAAAAATACCAAAAATTCTTCTTTTTCCTCATTCTTAGATGGTAGTACAGACTCTTCACACATGATTATATTTTGTGAACTGTATTACATGTCTCACACGAAAGGAATCTCAGATCTTTTAACAGATTTAATAACAAAAGACAATTTGAGTGAAATAATGTAAAAAGCAATGAGAAGTTGTTCATGTATACATCACACATCTTAGCCCGTTGCCAATATGAGATCCCTCATCAGCCAGTAGTGATCACACATTCAAGTGCTCTAACTTTCTTATTATTCATTCATTTTTTCTCAAAATTTTCATTGATCAGCTCTTTGATTTTTCCTGTTTTTTTGTACAATTTAATAATTCCCTAGGCGTTTCCTTCCCTTTAAGAAAAAAAATGGATGCTAGATAGAAACTAGGAAATACGGTTAGAACAGGGAGAGGGGGAGAAAAGAGGGGGAGGAAGAAAGAAAATGATAAAGGGAAGAGAGAGAGAGAGAGAGGAAAGAGAGAAGAGAAAGAAAATGAGAGCAGTGGAATTTTAAGACAGAAAGAGAGAAGAGAGAGAGCAGAGAGAAGGAAGAAAAGAGAGAGAAAGTGGAGAGAGGAATTTAAGATCAGAAGGAAAGACAAGGGAGGCATTTATGGAGAGGAAGGAAAGAGAGAAAGTGAGGAGACTGAAAGAGATACATGCACATTACTATCATGATAAAAATTAAATCCTGAACAGGGAGAGCACAAAGCCACAGGGCCTCACTGGCTGCACCCTCATTTTTTAGCAAACATGCCAAAAAAAGTGCGAAAATGACATAACATTTGTAATTTTTAAGCTGTTCAGGGGTCGCCCCCCCCACTCCGCTCACCCCATCCATTCAAAAATGCTCTGCAGGCCTCTGCTGAAGGACTCATTGCCAGTAAACATGCATGAGGATTAATAGAGTAAGAAGTGCTCTCACTGAGTATAAGGCCATATATGGATCAGAGTCCTAGCCTATTCCATTTCAGAGAGCTATCAATATGAACATTTTTCTTGTAATGTTCTGCCTTCAAGCCCAGAACAAGAGAAGTTATGCCATATTGTCATCTTACCTATTCCTGGACCCCCCCCCCCCCACATATGCTATGGCAATGAAAAGACAAATGTCCAATTATGTTAAAGCCATTGGGAACTTTAAAAAAAAATACAAAAAGAAAAGAGATTAAACTAAATAAAATGACAGACAGACTGTACATCACATTAATTTTTGTTATCAACCTATTTGTTATATACTATTACTTTAATGAAAAGCATTTTTATATGTGTTTATAGCAACACACGAATCTACTTTCAAGTGATGATATATTCTGTAGCTGATGCTTGACTGAACGCTCCTCAGAAATTGTCCAATTCGAAAAACGTTCTTTTTAGTGGAAAATTTAAGTGTCCTTCAGTAATTGTCTAATACCCCATTCACAGTGCCTCAAACACCGCTACAGTCGCGGACTGTCCCGCGACTGTTAGGGTGTTGCCTTTAGTGTGAATGCTCGGACCCGCCAATAACTATCCCGGGATAAACTCGCTCCGCTATGACACCGCGATAAACTATCGCGCTCAAAAGCCTTAGTAACAGCACCGGGACAGTCCCGCGGACTGTCGCGGAGTGCCTTCAGTGTGAAGGCACTCCGCTACAGCCCGGGATAAAAAACAATGAAATACATAAGAATTTCCAGAAAAGAAATAAACAAAGGATAAAACACGGAAATGCATAAGAAATGATAGAAGTGGAAAACAAAGAAATACATAAGAAATGATAGAAAAGAAAAGAAAGAAGGAGAGAAAAACAAAGAAATACATAATAAATGATAGAAAAGAAGAGGAAAGAAGGAAAAAATACATAAAAAATGTATAGAAGGAAAGAAGGAAAAAACAATGAAAACATAAGAAATGATAGAAAAAAAAGTAAAGGAGAAAAACAAAGAAATCCATAAGAAATGATAGAAAGAAGAAAGGAAGGAAAGAAACAAAGAAATACATTAATAAATGATATAAAGAAAATGAAAGAAGGAAGAAAAACAAAGAAATACATAAGAAATGATAGAAAAGAAAAGGAAAGAAGGAGAAACAAAGAAATACATAAGAAATGATAGAAAGGAAAGAAGGAAAAAAAAACAAAGAAATACATAATAAATGATATTAAGGAAAAGGAAAGAAAAAAAAACAAAACAAGAAATACATAAGAATGATAGAAAATGAAAGAAAGGAGGAAAACAAAGAAAAATCATTAAGAAATAAAAAGAAAAAAAGAAAGAAAGGAGAAAAACCAAAGAAATACATAAAAAATAGGAAAGAAAAGGAAAGAAGGTGAAAAACAAAGAAATACATTAAGGAATGAAAAAGAAAGAAGTAGAAAACAAAGAAACACATAAGAAATGATAGAAAAGAAAATGAAAGAAGGAGAAAAACAAAGAAATATATAAGAAATGATATAAGAGAAAGGGAAAGAAGGATAGAAAAACAAAAGAAATACAAAAGAAATGATAGAAAGAAAAGGAAAGAAGGAGAAAAACAAAAGAAATACATAAGAAATGATAGAAAGGAAAGAAGGAAAAAAACAAAGAAAATACATAATAAATGATATTAAAGGAAAGGAAAGAAAAAAAAACAAAGAAATACATAAGAAATGATATGAAAATGAAAGAAAAGAAGGAAACAAAGAAATACATAAGAAATAAAAGAAAAAGAAAAGGAAAGAAGGAGAAAAACAAAGAAATACATAACAAAATAGAAAAGAAAAGGAAAGAAGGTGAAAAAGGTAAATGACTGGCGTTATTGTCCTGGGGAGGGAGGGAATAATTGTCTGGGGGCGAAAACATCCATGGGTAGTTGTCTTTGGGGAAGTTGTCCAGTGGTGGGGTGGTTGCCCAGGGGTTATAAGATGTCCTGACAGATGAAAATGTATTGGGCATGATTTATACATATATCAAATCAAACATCAGCATCTGACGAAACTTTGACAATTAACTCAGCAAGCAATTTGCGCGGGTGTGCTTCCTCTATTCATCTGTATTCACAGCCTTGTAAACAGAAGAAACCATCCAGTGCCAATTCACTTTTGTCATTGGAGTATGATAATGTACTAGCATGAATATCATTCAAATCATAACGATATTTGTGATAAAAACCTTTGTTATATGTGCATCCATCCATAAGCCTCGCTCAGCTGGAATACCAAGATTACAAAAATGCAGGCGGGCCCTAAATTTTTGCTTTTTACCCAACTTTTTTATTTGTTACAAGTTCTTTTTACAAACAGTACTTCCTTTTCACTTGACTATGTAGAACATATACATGTATGCATGGCATTATAATAGTGGTTGATGGCTGGGAAAAGCTCTCTGAACAACTTGTCAATTCAACAAACTTTCTTTGTAAGTGTTTACATTTTGAATATTTACTTCGAAATTTATTTCATTTAATAATATTTTAGCTGTTATAAAGCGATCAGGGCTAAATATATGACGCTCATATAGTTATCTTTCAAACAGTGTGTAAATGTATAAACTATCCATGATATGTTAGTGTGCTTTTTGTTGGAAAACTATCATTTCATCTATAATTTTACAAGGACACAGAATGAATGACAATCCCTCTCCAATGCATGTCAGGCAAATCTAGTCATTTCATCCTAATAAATCACAACATGATTTTACATTATGATTTGATTTCTATCATATTAACCTTTTCTTTCTCTTTTTAATTACATGAATATCTTATTTACTCAAAGACAATACCATTTCGTTAATTACCAACAATACAGGTAAATCTCCTATCGAATTCAACATTGGGCGGCAAAATTCCCAATGGACAGCAGCATCAAACTGAAACCAAGAAAAGGACACGACATGCATGGTCATGTGACAAGCATGCTGAGCCAATTACATTTTACTGCAAAGATCACAACATGCCTCTGTGCCACAAATGCAAGCGTTCAAGAACCACCAAAACATGTCAGGTTCAGGAACATTGAAGATGTCATCTTGGAGATGAGAACAAAGCTAGATGACAACAATCAGAATTAGACGAAATGTTGAAATGCTGTAAAGACAAAACACTAAATACAATCGTGTTCCACTTTTGTGAGTAATCATCTTGAGACTGTTAATGCGGGAAGTTACATTGCATACGAGGGCAAATGAAGTGTGTTGAGACCAAAAAGCAGGAGGACATTCTTCAAATCAACAAAGAGAGTGGATGAGAAAATACAAATCCTCAATGAAGAAAGGAGAGACGAGTCGCATCATGCATAGCAGAAGCAGAAAAGAAGAGCAAACCATAAAGGAGACCCAGCCAAACGTTTTACCGAGAGTAAGAAAATCGATACGACAGTAGGGAAAAAGATGGAGAATCTGAAAAGTAAAAAATCAGCAAAGCATTGACACAATTACTAATGTGGATTTAAAAATCAACGGATCGGAAAAGAGACAAACATTAGTGAATGAAGCTCCTCAATAATTACATGCGTGATGAGAGTGTAAGTGAGAATGTTAATAAAATATGGATGCATGTCTTGACGAATACAGAGCGAAGTGAGAGAGTGAAGTTTGTTGAGGGTGAAAGAGAAGGTGGAAACAAGTTCTCAAGAATCGATGGTATCTGGAAATGGGAACTTGCCAAATCATCCCCCTTCCATCAACTCTTAAGTCTCCAGTGGTGTGTGGTTGATTAGCAATGATGAATTATGTGTTAGAGATGATGAGAAACAAGGACCTATACATTTCAAACATCAGCATTAAACACCACATTAAAGTCATAGAGGGAGAGAGTGGACATGTGGGGTTACGTCATGTGCCCAATTGACAGTGACTTTATAGTGTGTGGCAATTCGAGAAGATACAAAGATGGAGCATCAATGGACGCATCACTATCTATGACAGAACAATGGAATGTGGTCAGAGAGATTTCGATCCCGAGGATCTATGAAAGCCTAAGGGAGAAGGTTCGAGCGATCATGAGTTTCATCCACCATATACGTTGATGTCGACAAGGATGAGAGATCCTTGCTGCTTCGATTAGCCAGTCCAATATCTACGTTATCAACCCAATGATAGTAAGACACGTGACACTATTACGATGAAGGAGGGCATGGAGGTATGTGGCGAGATACAAGTCTTTTCATCACGGTGATATCGTTGGTCTACAGGTGACAATGGATTCACTGTCATCTCAAGATCAGGGGAAGAGAAGGCTACCATACAGCATGATGAGTGGTGGGATGCATGGTGTCAGGTTGACAAAACTGACAGACACACTCTACATCACATACTGGAATGAAGAGTGATATCTATGCAGTCGATCAAGTGTCACATGATAGTGACATCCAGGTAAGGAGCATCGTTGGAATACAAACCAACAGGATCTACCTACATGTACCATAGACCATGTACCATCACTCCTTCTGGTAAACTAATAGCCTGCGACGAGGCAATATCTTGGTATACAAGAAACTATTTCTTGTATAAATTACTATTAATACGGTGCCATGTCCAAACAATGAACAGTTAATTTACATTTCATAATTATGAGGTCAAGAGGAATAAAAAATGTGGATTTAACCCTTTGAGCGCGCGGCCTGTGAAACTGCGATTGTTACCCCTGTGGCGGAGCGATTTCTTGTACACTGACAGTATAAATTAGTCATGTGTTTGCTGCTTTCATTAGGGAGAAGTGGGGTCGCACCTCTGGACATGGCACCTTTGACTAAGCGCCATTCATTAAAAGCGCAGGTGTAAGTTTTGAAATAAAAGCGGGACTTTTAACTTATAATAGCTACTCCATTTGGCGTACTTTACATTTCATTACATCATTATAGTTAAACAAACTAGTTCAAGCAAAATGTCACATAATCAACCCCTCCCATTATCTTCTCGTGATAAGTATATATAACTTAGCGAGAATCGGAAAACGACAGGCTTAATCTCCATGCAACTAATGTTTTATATATATCTATAATAATGAATATTGTTTTAACCCCTCAACCTTTCTATTTCTCTTTCTTCTTCTCATTCTCAATCTTTATTTATCTTATTTCTCTTCTTGAGCTAGCTTTATTTGATTATTTCTTCCCCTCCGGACGCGTATGCGTACGCCAAAAGTTGAAGATCGGGAATTCGTTTCTTATGTAAAAAATTATGGTAATGTTGAAATGAAGTGAAACGTTCTCGATTTTTTCCACATAACTAGGTTTTTTCTTTAATGCATATTGAAAATGAATATATCTTTGTCCTATTCCTCAAGAATTTAGCCCCAAAAAGCTGGTGAAAAGCCGAAAAAGTTTGTCAATATATTAGAGAATTATCTCGGCTTAATCTGTAGAAGCCCGTCGTAGCAGACTGAACACCTCGCTCGGCTCCAGTAGAAGCCCGTCGCATCCAAAGGGTTAATAATCTTATTTTCAAAAACTTTAACTCGCACAAGTCAACCTGTCCGAAACATCTCCACTACTACTAGTACCACAAGCCTTTCTCGCCTCACGCCTTCTCATCTGGCTCACAGGAAAGAATAATATATTCTCTACTCTCTATCTCACCTACATTGTGTGTATCAATTTTCTACTTTCTGTAACTCTCTGTTATCTCTTCTACTCTCTCAAAAAGTCCTTTTCAGGACTAACCACATGGTGAACCATAAACCTTGTCACAATATTCGTATCCACCAAGCAAGCCTCTACCTTCAAAGAAAATCTGAACTTTAACTTGATATACATAAATATTATGAATGATAGCATCTTAAAAACTAAAAAAAACAACAACTTGATATACATGTACAATAAAAACTTTTACTAAATAAATAAAAATTAAATGCATTTCATAAGTTTTCAAAAATGAAAAGTTTACTCACTGAGTCATTTCTTAGATAAAGAGTGAATAATTATCTTTACATACATGTAACACTCGCCAAGAAAATTTTTTACTTGAAGAAAAATTGCAGAAAATATGTTAAGTGGTGACAGTTATTTTAGTTTTGATGAAGTTATTTACCTTTTCTATCTTCTCTTTCCCTCGTTTCAGTGCTCTGTACATTTCTCCTTAGCTGTTTGATTCACTGAGTATTCATAATGTATGGTTACATTTGCATGACAGCTTCAAATCAATAAGTTTTAGGTTCTTTGTGGTCCTTATAATGTCGCTTGCGTTTCTCATTGAAAAAAAAGCCAATGAAATATACATGTATAAGAAGTGAAGTACGATGCCAAGTTGAAAAAAAAAAAAATCATTTCATCAGTATCTTACAAAGAATAAACTAAAGCTTTAAAGCTTCGTTCAATGAATTAGAGCAATTCAAAGATTAAATGCATAAATGATTAATCCAGAAGAAATGTTAGGATACATGTATTTGACTGTATAATTCTGAATATTATGTTTTGATTACTGATTTTTGTTGAACTTGTCCCTGAGATTTCAGTGGGCAGAATGAGTTGACCAAATTACCCGGCCTATCGGGGTTAAGGTGTTAAATGATTTTACTATGTATTTTACATTTGATACATTATAGTTGGACAATGTAGGTCCTTTGAATATTGTGAAAGAAGATAATAATTTGAAATATATCCTGCTTGCATTGAACATTGACACAATTAGTTTGATATTACATATTTTATTCAATAATTCTAACTCGATTTTGGTGTAAATTTTCTTAATCTTTCATAAATACATGTGAAAATATTGTAATTTTATTGATGCAATAAATCATACAAAACAAACTTGGATATTATTCAATCTTTTCATGAATTGCACGTGTTTGTTTACCGGTATTCATTTGAACTTAACATGTGAGACAGTTGAAGTAATGGGACAGTACTATGAAACAATAAGAGAAAATGTTTAGATAGAGAGCATGAATGATAGAATCTGTAAGGCTGGGTTCACATAGAGCTATACGGCACGGATATACGGCTCGTTTTTGCGAGGGTACGCGAATAGTTTGAATCGAACAAGACACATTCCTGTGTCAAGCAATACCATTTCAAAATACGGGTTCACATCGGACGAAACTGCCCGAAAAGTGCGTATAGCTGCATTTCGTATAGTATACGGGAATCGAACATGTTCGATTTTTTTTCTACGTATACCATCCTTTATCTGCAATTCGTGGATACAAATGTTCTGAATTTCCCCAATGATGATTTAGTATCTATTCTTCTCCTCACATGAGCCTCCTCAGCCTCAGGTAATAGGAGGAAAGCCAAATTTTCTTTGTTTGAAAATGCAATGTCATCGGCGAAAAGTACCAAATACATCGCTATACTCGTATATAGCGTATACCGAATAGCGAATAGCGAAAAGCAAATACCGTATACCGTATACTTCTATGTGAACCCAGCCTAAGGGTTGATGGTTTGGATGGGCAAGTTGTCTTGTCTCAAGGCGGAGTCATTCAAAGTTATCCCCACTTCCTAAGTGTAATATACGTGGAACTTTTGAAAATCATAGTCTGCGGAAAGACTATTCTGCAAGCTCCACCGACACTTTTATTTTAATGAAATATACATTTTCTCATACATCAGACGTTCATTTATAACATATAACAATTTAATGAGGTGAATATTTGTCAGGGCCAAAGTGGACTCCTTCAACAATACCCCGCCCCATACCTATATTGTAATATTAATTGGACGTAAAAAAAATTCTGTCTGCCTAAAGACTAGTCTGTGAGCTCCATTATCAATTTTAATTTCAAGTTCAACCACTTTGCTAAATATTTATTTTAATGTTTCTAATCATATTTTCTTTCAATGCAGTTTTAATTACACTTAATCCTACGTTCAAGTCCACTCCTCAAATTGGTTTTCCGGCTGGTTTCCGGCCGCATTCAGTCCAGTTGTGCATTCATCCAAAAGTCTGGCTTGGCTGGGAAAACCCAAGATTTCAAAAGGGCAGGGTGAGGCCACATATCTTTGGATTTTTGCCAATTTTTTATTTTTACAGGTTCTTTTCACGAACAGTACTTCCCTTTTCACTTGAACTACATGTAGCAGAAGTTTAATACGCATGCCATTATAATAGTGGTTGATACTGGGAAGAACGCTTCAGAACAACTTGTCAATTCTACAAACTTTCTTGTACATGTAAGTTTTACATTTTGTATATTTACGCTTTACAATTTATTTTAAAGCATAATATTTTAGCTGTGTTTACTAATCAGTTCAAGCTAAATAATACAGGCATCATATAATGTACTTTTAAACAGTGTGTACATGTATATGTACAATGTATGCATGGTATTAAAAGTCTTGGAAAACTATAGGATTTTCATTTTATCATTAATTTTACACAGACACAGAATAAATGATCAATCCCTTTCCAATGCATGTCAGGCAAATCTATAGTGATTAAATCCTAATAAGTTAGGGATACAACCTAATTTTTACATTTTGATTTGAATCCTCATCATAACTTTCTTTCTCTCTGTCTTTACATGTACATGTATATCTTATTCTCTCAAAGTTATACCTTTTCATTAATTACCAACAATACAGGTAAATCTCCTATCAGAATTCAATATGGCGGCAAAATTCCCATCTGATAGGGGCATCAAGCTGAAACCAAGAAAAGGACATGACAGGGCATGGTCATGTGATAAGCACGATGAGCCAATTTCAATGTACTGTAAAGAACACAAGATCCCTATTTGTCACAAATGTGCAACCATACATCACGGACATAAACCATGTCAGCTTCAGGACATTGAAGATGTTATCTTGGAGATGAGAACAAAGCTAGATGACAAACAATCGGAATTAGATCGACTCTTGCAACACTTCAAGAGACTGGACGCTGAAATACAATCATGTTCTACGTTTATGAGTAACCATCTCGAGAATGTTAATGCTGAAATTAACATCGCATACAAGGGCAAAATCAATCATGTTGAAACCAAAAAGCAGGAGGACATTCTTCAAATCAACAACGAGGTGGATGAGAAAATTAGAGTTCTCAATGAAGAAAGAGAGAGACGAGTCGAGTCATGCATAGCAGAAGCAGAAAAAGAAGAGCAAACCATAAAGGAGACCCAGGCCAAATGTCTTACCGAGAGTAAGAATATCAATACAACAGTAGGGAAAAAGATGGTGGATCTGACAAGTAAAAATCAGCTCAGCATCGACACAATTACTAATGTGGACTTAAAGATAGAACGGATCAGACAAGATGACAAAACATTAGTGACTGAAGCTCCTCAAGTAATTACATCACTTGATGAGAGTGTAAGTGCGAAAGTTCATCAGGATATTGATGCATGTCTTGCCCGAATACAGAGCGAAGTTGAGAGAGTGAAGTTTGTTGAGGGTGAAATAGGAGGGAAACAGTTCGCAAGAATCGATGGCTTTAATGGGACATGGAAACTTGTCAAATCATTCCCTCTTCCATCAACTCTTAAGCGTCCAGTGGTATGTGGTTTGGTCAGTGATGATGAATTATGTGTTAGAGATACTAAGAACAATCATGACTTATACCTTTCAAATATCAGCAATGGATACACATATAAAGTCATTGAAGGAGACAGTGACATGTATGTTGTATCATGTGCCCCAATAGACAGTGACTTAATAGTGTGTGGCAAGGGGGGAAGAGACTGCAAGGGTGACAACATTGATAGATGCATCACGATCTATGACAAACAATGGAAGGTGGTTAGAGACATCACGATACCGAAGAATTCATCTTATTCCAATACCGTCTACATTGATGTTGACAAGGATGGGATGATCCTCGCTGCTCAGCTCTACCAGTCTAATATCTACGTCATCAACCCTGCTGATGGTAAGATAGTGAATACTATTACGATACAGGGCAAGGAGGTGTGTGGTGAGATACAAGCCTTGTCATCAGGTGATATCGTCGTGAAGACAGGTCATAAGGAATTCATTGTCCTCTCAAGATCAGGGGAAGAGAAGGCTACCATACAACATGATGAGTGGTACGAAGCACGGTGTCACGTTGACAAACTGACAGACACACTCTACATCACATACTGGGCCATAGAGCGTAGTATCTATGCAGTTGATCAAGTGTCACATGATGGTGACATCCAGGCAAGGAGCATCGTGGAATACAAACAAACAAGGGATTCCTTCACTAGCCCATGCACCATCACTCCTTCTGGTAACCTCATAGCCTGCGATGGGGGCAATATCTTGGTATACAAGAAACTATTTCTTGAATAAATTACTATTAATACGGTACCATGTCTCAAACAATGAACAGTAATTTACATTCCCCCTTTTCTTAATTATCTGATGGGTTCATAATTATGAGGTCAAGAGGATTAAAACTGTGGATTTTCATAATTTAATTTTCAAAAACTTTAACTCACACAAGTCAACCTTTCCGAAATATCTCCACTACTACTACTATTACTACATGTACTACTATTACTACTACTACTACTACTACTACTACTACTACTACTACTATTACTACTACCAGAAGCCTTCCTTGCCTCTAGCCTTCTTATCTGGTTCACAGGATAGAATACGTCTACTAATTCTATTCCATCTATTCCATTCTATCTCATCTATCAATTTTCTACTTTCTGTAACTCTCCATTTCTTCTTCTACTCTCTCAAACAGTCCGTTTCAGGACTAACCATATGGTGAACCGTAAACCTCATCACAGTATTCAATCCAACATTCAAACCTCTATCTTCAAACAACATCTGAACTGTCACTTGAAATACATGAATATTATGAATGATACAATGTAGCACCATAAAAACCAAAAACAACAATTTGATATAAATATATGTGCATTAGATTTAGTCAAAATTATTTATTTCATAAGTGTTCAAATATGAAAAGTTTACTTATTCATTTCTTTGATGAAGGGTGAATAATTATCTTTAGTTAGCACTCCCAAAAGAATTTTATTTTAAGAAAAAGTGCAGACAATACATCAAGTGGTGATACTTATTTCATTGCAACTAATATTTTAGTTTTTATGAAGTAGTTATTTCTTTCATCTTCTTCTATTCACTGTCTTTGCTCCTGTATATATACATTGTATTTCCTATTTCTCTTGGATGTTTGATCACTCAGTTTCAAATTATGGTTATCTTGTATTTAAGTCCTAAAATCTATGAATGTTAGGTTCTTAATGTCCTTGCATTCACTCACTGAAATACAAGGCCATATATAAAACGTGAAGGAGATGACCGATTTTGAAAAAAAATCCATTTCCATCAGTATGTTATATGTACTTAAACTAAAGCTTTGGAGCTTTGTTCATGAATTAGGCAATTAGATCATGATTATTTTATGAAATATCGAAACATATGATAAATTACATTTGATATTGCTGAGAGATACGTTTATATGGCTATTTAGTTGATAAGGTGATTCAAGAGGCAGATGATTGACTTCACACTGCCTTATCAGGGTTAAACGTGTGTTTTATCATTAAAATAATTGAATCACTATTATGATATAGTTGTCAATTCAGATCTGTGAATATGTGAAAGAGATTAATTTTGTATGGTATTTATCCTGCCTCAGTACATACGTTGTATGCTTTTATTCATAATTCTATACTTCTTCTTGGTCTTAAATGCCTTCTTCTATTAATGCAAGTGTTAAATATTGTATTATTGATCAGTGATCAATAAGTGTTATGTGATGTAGATGAACTAACGAAATATTGGTTTATGTTGGAATTAGGTCCTTGTCTTGTGAGAGTATAATATATGATTGTATACGTATCCTGTTGTCATGACGGCATATTTCATCAATTTTTTTGTTTATATTGCATTTATATAAACTTGATTGGTAGTATTGTCTTAATCTTTCATAACAATCAGTGAATATTGGTACTTATTGATGCATAAATGATACAAAACAAACTGGATATTATTCATCTTTTCACGAATTGCATGGTTTGTTTAGTATTCATTTGAACTTAAATGTACACAGTGAAGGGATGAGACAGTCTATGAAACAATAAGCGACAATGTTTTAGATAGAGATGAGGTCGATAGATCTGTTAAGGTTGATGGTGTTGGGTAGCAAGGTTCTCTTTAAATTTCTATAAAAAATAAATATATATGAGTCCTT
>CALNVZ010000381.1:338448-362176 GCA_940671915.1 Paracentrotus lividus | reverse complement strand
GAAATAGGAGGGAAACAGTTCGCAAGAATCGATGGCTTTAATGGGACATGGAAACTTGTCAAATCATTCACTCTTCCATCAACTCTTAAGACTCCAGTGGTATGTGGTTTGGTCAGTGATGATGAATTATGTGTTAGAGATTATAAGAACAATGACTTATATGTTTCAAATATACAGAATGGACACACAAATAAGTCATTAAAGGAGACAGTGACATGTATGTTATATCGTGTGCCCCAATAGACAGTGACTTAATAGTGTGTGGCAAGTCGAATGGTTGCATCACTATCTATGACAGACAATGGAAGGTGGTTAGAGACATCTCGATCCCTAGGAATCTACCCTGTTTTGAATTAGTATACATTGATGTTGACAAGGATGGGATGATCCTCGCTGCTCAGACTGACCAGTCCAATATCTACGTCATCAACCCTGCTGATGGTAAGATATTGAACACTATTACATTGCAGGGCAAGGATGTGTGGGGTATACAAGCCTTGTCATCAGGTGATACGTTGTGGATACAGGTGATAATGGATTCACTGTCATCTCCGGGGAAGAGAAAGCTACATGTACCATACAGCATGTTGATTGGATTCGTGCACAGTGTCACGTTGACAAACTGACAGACACACTCTACATCACATACAAGGATGAAGAGCGTGGTATCTATGCAGTTGATCAAGTGTCACACGAAGGTGACATCCAGGCAAGGAGCATCGTGGAATACAAACCAACAAGATCTTCCCACATTGGCGAATGCCTCATCACTCCTTCTGGTAACCTCATTGTCTGTGACGGACGCAATATTTTGGAACACAAGAAAACATTTCATGTATAAATGCCTCAAATTCTCTAACGACCATAGGAGTGAATAGTGATTTACACTAACCAAACCACCCCAAATAATTTTTAAAACAAATTATCTGATGGTATAAATTGAAAACTATAAATATGAACAGTCTGCCAGAAGATTTATATCAATTAGTTGCCCTAGTGTGACTAGTCAGAATAAAGAATTTATGCAGTAATTATAAAAAACACAAATAGAAGATATATCCTTTTGTTCAAATTATTGATGAGAACATGTCATGTGTTCAGTTTAGCAGTGAGTAAAAGCGAGAGCGAACTGAGCAGCACTCTCATTGACTATGTGTTATAAATAGCTAGTCTTAAAGTATACATGTACCCTTTGAAATAATGGTGTATAATTAACCTACAATTTAGTTTGTATTGGGAAACTAAAATGTTTTAAGGGGAAAAGTTTGTGTTTTGATACTTGCCAACATAATTACTATGGTGTGAATTCGTTGAGTAGTAACAAACGTGTGTTTTAATTCAAATGAGCCGGAATTATAAGACTACACTATTCATGATATTGCATTGTGGGTTAGGAATCGGGGCAGAATCAAGCAGTTGAGGACTTGAGGAGGTGCTATACAAGGCTGTCAGTTCGTACCGGCTTTAATAGAGGTGAAGATTAGGATATATTCAAACAATAAAGGTTCACTAATGGTGGTATCTGACTTTGTGGAGACGTCTCCGCGATGGAAGAGAAAATATTATCTCTGCGAAAGAAAAAAGTATTAGAGACGTCTCCAATACTTTTTTCCGACGCAGAAAACTGTCTCAAAAGTCTCAAAGTAGTCCCAAATCCGTCTCAAAGTATCCGCGATTCCTGTGACTCATGAAACGTCGACAAATTTCAAAACCGTCTCGAAGTAGTCCAAAATCCGTCTCAAAGCATTTTCCATGAAGTGAGATACCACCATTACATATTGGGGCATTAAGTGTTTTTTATATGAGTGAATGTACATGATGTAAATAAGAAATATACATTGTAAATTTAATACATTGCAGTTGGATAATGCATCCAATAAATTAGACACAATTATTAATAGGATTACAACTCAAATTGAGCCTAAAGAGGACATATATTCTAAGACTATATACATGTATATTGCATTAAACTTAAAGTAAAATTTTAAGTAGTTCGGAACTCAAGGTCATGCTATACAAACACCATCCCTCTCACAAATGAATCCAATTTGACACAATTATTACGACCATTATAATTAACTTAATGGTAATGGTTGAAGGGTATACATATGGTCATATTCAAACTAAGTGGGACATTTACATGTACATGTAGCTGAAATTTTAATGTGGCGCTGTGCCTTTGAAAATGCAAATTATGATCTGAAATCAACACAAAGGCTTCTTCACAATACAACAATTATTCAAGTTCAAACATTATGTGATCCAGTTTTCTTACGCTGAATAATTGATCAAACAGGAATTTGCACATATGGGACTATGGTGCTTTAAATGCCTCTTATTCGGGGTCATCCCACAAGACCGACACCTGCGAGACCGACGGCCCATTAGTCCGACACTAGACAAAAGAGGCCTATTAGACCGACGCTAGCAAATAAAGACCCATAAGACCGACGCTAGAACAAACAGGCCCACGAGACCGACACCACAATATTGTAGTGTCGGTCTCGTAGGCCTGTTTGATCTAGTGTCGGTCTAGTGGGCTGTCGGTCTCGTGGGCCTAAATTGTTTATAGTCGATCTCGTTGGCCTATTTACTTTACTGTCGGACTCGTGGGTCGTCGGTCTCTTGGGCCGTCGGTCTCGTGGGTGTCGGTCTTGTGGGCTGTACCCTCTTATTCTTATATCTAGTCACTTTTGTCAGATTTTTTGCTTAAAGTAATTATCATGGACTACTCTAACATGGCATATACAAGGAGGTAATTTTGATCTACATGTACTTATTAACTTGAATTGCTGCATTTAAGGCACTGGTCGTGTCACTCACGACACATAGAGGTGGACCATATTCCACAGAGAGGGAATGATTGATAAGGACAATACATGTCAGAGAGGTACACTATTCATGTACATATGCCAGCACTTATGGAACCCTCAGAGATCTACTTGGGCACAAATCCAACCGTAAACTATAATGCTCAGAAACCCATGTCTTTTTTTTTGTCGTGTCACTCACACACTGTTTTTCAATCATAATTTCCAAGACCAATTATTGTAAAATTCAAATCTAACTGGTAATGACACATGCCACTCCTACATTATATAACATGGTAGTCATGATCCATTCATAACCTACAGTACAAGTGCGAAGATATGCGCCCTTCTATCAGTCCAAATGTCGTGTCACTCACGTTTAAAAATGACAATATGCAAGTACAAGATCAGAAAAAACAGTAACTGTGCAAAAAACTAACAGAAAATTGATCTAATTACATGTTTAATTCCACAGCAGAAGTCCAGGGTTAGAAAAGGCCCATGACCCCACTGCGTATTGTGTTAAGAAACTTCAAACAAACCAGAACTTTCACACCATCTCATTCATGATGTTTTAAAACAAAGCTTAAAACGTGGTTAAGATCAATTGTCTTATAGGAGTACCACCCCATCCCCACACTGAGCTTTTAGTTTTCTAACCGGCCGATCAGGAAAAGGTGTATCAAACAAATACATGTATGTGCCAACCCCCCCCCCATTGGAAATTCTGGATACGCCACATTACAAGATATGGTACTTACTCCATGTGTATCCAAACTCATCTTCTGATTCGCTGTCGCTATCCTCTTCTGCATCTCTACCCTCATCAGGTGCATCCTAAGGAGAGAAAACATCTCATGAATATTCATTCTAGGTCTAAACACCAATCCTGTGAATATGGGTTATCAAAAATTCTGAACCTACATTGTACATGTAAGAAAAACAAATATATTCATGAATATTCATTCTGGATTATTATTTTTTTTTCAAATATATTTATTATTCAAATGTTAGAGCCTAGTCAACAGAGCTACCAAGTCTCACGCATCTTGCGTGAGAATCACGCATTTCGGGTCCGTCTCACGATCTCACGCCGAACACCCCATTTCTCACGCAAAATGAGAAAAAGTAGCATAATTATAGATTTTTTTACCATTTTGGAGTCACGAAACCCTAAATATCGGCAGTTTTGTCTCGCATCAATCCCTGCGAGTGCGATGTTTTCATGTAGGCGATCGTTATATGCAAGATAGCTCACTATGTGAAACATGTGTAGCGTGTGCGCGCGCCTCCTTTGTGTACAAAATACTACTGCGCGCGCGCACATGTGGTAACGCGCGCCGCGTGCACACTGCTTTAAAACACGATGTGAATGATCTCACGCAAATTTTTTTTTTTGAACTTGGCATCTCTGAGTCAATAACACTATAATTATTATTATTATTATAGTCTGAAGTTTTTCACTAAAGTGAAGATAAGTAGTTTTTGAAACTTGTAAAAAAAGGTTTTGTCAAAAGAGAAATTATATGTACATGTATTTAAAGCACTGGTACAATGTACACAAAACAGTATATAATAATGTTATTATTATTATAGTCCGAAGTGTTTCACTAAATTTTTTTTAACTTTTTAAATAAAGGTTTCGTAAAAAGAATCAATATTTGAGCATGTATTTAAAGCACAGGTACACAAACCAGTATATAGTGTGGTCAGTATAATACAGTCTGTGTCAAAAAAAATGGTACAGTCGGGGAAAAAATAATTTAGGTGTGAAATCTTTTTAGATAATGTGTGTATGTGGTACCAAATTAAAGCCAAAAGATTTTCCTTGTTGATGCACTTTGTTCTGTATAATTTGCTTTCGTAAAACTAAAGTTATGCTAACTTTTGTGCGACGAGGAACAAATTGAAATTACGCACGTCTATTGTTCCATATGCGAACCCTACACAAAAGCATGGACGTCGTGCGAAAATGGATTTTTCTTGACCGTAAAAAAATGGTCATATCTCAAAAATTACAGCACCAAATGTGATGAAAAAAATTGCAGAAGAAAGTCCGATTATCCTGCTTTATGAAAATGCCAAACATTACCAAGTTCTAAATAATATTCATAATATAAAAAAATGTTTTCTGACTGTACCATTTTTTTTGACACAGACTGTAGTGTTGGTACCATACATGTAGTGACAGAACTTACTAAAAAAAAAAAAATAATAAATACCGGTAAAAAAAAAAAAAAAATCCTGATCAGTTGTAGTTAAATGTCAAAATTGGAAAGGTTATGTTTTAAATGATTATTTCACTGACATTCCTGTTTTCTGAAATGATGCGATTCAAGCAAAGAAATAAATTAATCCTTTTACACTGTTTCACATATATATATAAAATTAGTGTTGGTTACTTTCTCGTAATATATGTAAATAAAGCAAACAAATTTATCAAGTCTCACTGACAAATTATTGGAGGCAGTTGCATTCTTTCAACAAATTATGCAAATCAATCAGCCATATTCAGAATAAAAAGTTTACCAAATTATCATCTTCAGATTCAGCTCCTGCTTGCACCACTGTTGCCATAGCAACAACACCACCGCCATCTGTGATGTCATCTTCCAACTAAAGAAAAGATCAACAATAAAAAAAACAAAAAAAAATGTCAGTAAATTTTGAATTTTATTTGTATTTTGAAAATTTGTGTTAAGACAATTGGTATTTCTTTATTTTTCAAGTACTCTGAGCTTTATAGGAATGGTGCTCATAATATTAACTACTACTGTATTGTATTTCTATTGTTGTTTTCCTGTATAGTGTGTCCCAGAAAAAAATATATAACCGACACTGTTGGTCATTTTTTCTCAGTGAAGCAAACATTTCATAAGATATTGACTGCATCATTTTAAAATTCAATATTTCTTTCGTTTTTTTTTTTTGGACACCTTAAAGATGTACGTTCCCCATAGTGTAGAGGGAGTCCAAAATACGTACGCGGTAACGAACTATGCAAGCTGCCCATTCATACCAACGATGTGCGACTCTTACGCAGTGGTCCAAAAACCGAAAGATAAAACACCCGAACGATTGCCGAAGTCATGAGCCAATTTCTTATCGGCAATGATTCGCGTGCAAGCGAGAAGGTGATACTAGATCCGAACACTGCAATGTATTCGGCCCAGGTATTCACTCATGCACTGATATGATACAGTGCTTTATACACACAAACAGTAGCACACACATGTTGTGTATCGCGAATCGCTCTCACAACGGGATCGCGATTGGCTGGCATGTAACCGTATGCAAATTAAGTCATGCTCCAAGCTTCGTGAACAATATGGCTGCGACCACACATAGCGCATCTTGATTTCTCGTTTTAGTTTAGCGATGCTCGCGAATGACCACCTTTAATAGATTCCCTACGAAAAGATAAGCAAGGAGTGTTTGATTCAAAATGGACAAAATAAGTGGGCAAAGATGCAACTTTAGACCTTATTCACATATTATTAAGAAAGTAATTGTTTATTCATTTCTTTTGTGTTCTTTGTGGGCTTTCTTTTATCAAATCTCACTGACAATGAATATAGAGTTAACAGGAGCTGTTTATTTTGCTGCTTGCATCCAATGTCTATTTACTCTGATCTGTATAATTTACTCTTTATTCAAATTCAAAACTCTCATCTTAACGTGGCTCTTTCACATTGTTAGGTGTCAAAAGAATGAAATACAATGTGGTAACATATGTTACAACTTTAAAATGTTCCACGTAATAATTCATGAATTGTTTACTTTGACCACTGTATATTGTTCACTTTTACCATATTGTTTAGTTCAACCATCTATGTACAAAATGTACAGGTATACTGTTTTATAAATTGTTTACTTTGATAGTTGTATAATGTTTACTTTTACCATATTGTTTAGATCAACCATATACAAATGTATGTACAGGTATACTGTTTCATAAATTGTTTACTTTGACAATTCTATATTGTTTACTTTTACCATATTGTTTACTTGAACCATATATGTTTCATAAATTGTTTACTTTGAGAGTTGTATAATGTTTACTTTTACCATATTGTTTAGATCAACCATATGTACAGGTATACTGTTTCATTAATTTGTTTACTTTAACAATTGTCAAATGTATACTTTTACCATATTGTTTAGATCAACCATATATACAGGTATACTGTTTCATTAATTTGTTTACTTTAACAATTGTCAAATGTATACTTTTACCATATTGTTTAGATCAACCATATATGTACAGGTATATGTATATACTGTTTCATTAATTTGTTTACTTTAACAATTGTCAAATGTTTACTTTTACCATATTGTTTAGATCAACCATACATGTACATGTACAGGTATACTGTTAAATAACAATTGTCAAATGTATATACTTTTACCATATTGTTTAGATCAACCATATACTGTTTCATTAATTTGTTTACTTTAATAATGTCAAATGTTTACTTTTACCATATTGTTTTGATCAACCATACATGTATATGTACATACACTGTTTCATTAATTTGTTTACTTTAACAATTGTCAACCATATACATTATATACTGTATACGGTATACTGTTTCATTAATTTGTTTACTTTAACAATATTGTCAAATGTACACTTTTACCATATTGTTTAGATCAACCACATATACACAGGTATACTGTTTCATTAATTTGTTTACTTTTAACAATTGTCAAATGTGTACTTTTACCATATTGTTTTGATCAACCATACATGTACATGTATATGTACATACACTGTTTCATTAATTTGTTTACTTTAACAATTGTCAAATGTATACTTTTACCATATTGTTTAGATCAACCATATATGTATGTACAGGTACATACTGTTTCATTAATTTGTTTACTTTAACAATTGTCAAATGTATACTGTACAGGTACATACTGTTTCATTAATTTGTTTACTTTAACAATAATATTGTCAAATGTATACTTTTACCATATTGTTTAGATCAACCATATATGTACAGGTACATACGGTTTCATTAATTTGTTTACTTTAACAATTGTCAAATTTATACTTTTACCATATTGTTTACTTTGACCAAGTACAAGTATATACTTTTTTTTTTTTGTAGAGACATACTTACATGTACAATGTAGACCTAGACTGAAATCAATGAAGAGCTAGAATCCTAAACAATGCTTGCATACTGTAAAACATCCATTGTACATTACATGTCATTGTCAAGGAAAGTTAGTACAAGTCCTTAAAGCCAGGGTTACACCAGAACCGAATTCTCCCCAATAAATTTGTACCGATTCTGCCCGAATATTGCCTGAATCGGATGGATTCGAAACCTATTCGTCTCTGATTCGGGGGGCTCCCTGAATCAGAGACAAATACATGTAGGTCCTGAATGTGGTCCGAATGCACCGATTACAAACGAATTAGAGCCGAATTAAGACCCAAATCGGCACGAATATGGCCGAATGCGCCGAATACGATACTGAATTTCCCGAACATGCTCCAGAATCATCCCAATTCGGCCCAAATCGGACCCGAATATGGCCGGAATGAAACTGAGGCTAGAGGGTTCATGCCATTACTCCCCTAATGATACGAATAGGTTCAAATCTCTCCAGAACTGCCCAAATGCCTCCCCGAATCCAACTGAATTCCAGACAAATAATCCCAAATGTGGTCCAAATGAAATTTGTCGGTGCTAAATTTGGGAGTAGTTTGGAGTCGAGTGTATTCGGCTGGTTTTGAACAATTCAAAACGAGCCGATTCGCAGCTGATTCGGTTCCGGTGTAATCCAGGCTTTAGATTGGCAAGTACATGTAGTAACAAATATTTTTATAAAAGGAATTAATACAGGACTTACTGATACCACATTAACCAATTTTATTAGTAAAGGTATTAACTATACATACATGTACATGTATACGGGTTAGTCGCATTACACTTTTACATGTAGGTGCCAATTTTGTAACTTGGTGGTACCAGGTTTACAAGAATGAGTCTTTCTTAAAGTTTATACTTTGATTTAAACCTGACAACCATACATGTAGCTTTAAAATAACAATATAAGAAATGGCACAGGCTTTTTCTTGTGAACGTCACATCCGGTTAAAAATCGGTTAGTCGCATTACACAAAATGGACAAGGAAAAAAATCCACTTGTTACAAAAAAATATTTTGTTCAAATCATAATAATACTTTTGCTAGTTTTATTCCTTGCACCACCTACATGTAACCAACATATCTAAGTCTCAAGTCAGCTATTTAGATTTGGTAAACAATTTATAGTTATCTTTAAAGATCGATAAATGTCGATTAGTCGCATTACGGTTAGTCGCATTACAGTATTTTTTATGTGACTTTTTTGGTTATTTCACCCGCTTGTAATGAATTAAATGTCATTATTGACCTTTAAATACAGAAATATATCCGCACTTCTCCATTTGGTGAAAGTTTGAAGAAAAAATATCAAAAGAATCTTGTGTTATTTGAATTTTAGTGATTTTTTTTTTTCATGTAGTCCCACACATTGATTTTTAATGGTGGTTCTAGTTCTCAAGGAAATGAACGAAATTGAAAAATAATTTTTATTGATTTTAAAAGAGTTTTATGATCCGTTATTAACACCCATGGCATTAGACAAGTGATAGGTTATAGAATAAACATCAGAGAGACATTTTTAATTTTCGACAAATGTCCTAGTTGGCGTGGAATTGCCCATAAATGTTTACATTAATTGTATTCACTCATAAATATTACAAATTAATCCATTCATAAAAATTGGAAAAAAAATAACTTAATATACTTAGAACCCAATGATATTTAGATACGTGTAGAGATGTACCAAATATATTATAAAAAAAAAAAACAAACAGAAAAAACAAACAAAAAAACAAAACAAAAACACAATCACAGACTCCATATGGAAATTTACTGAATTTAGGAATCAATGAAATGAAAGTGACATATTATTTGAAACGGGATTCTCTCAGAATGAAATAGATTTTACAAATACAAAAAAAAAACAAAATAATAATTAACCCAAACACTATTCTATTGGCTTATGCTAAAGTGTAGCGTTGTGGCGCGGCGCGGCGCGCTGAAAAATGGAAATAATCGACAAAAAAAAAATAAGGTGTCTTGAAAGCCGTCCTACAAAAAAAGGAAAAGATTCTGAATCGATTTTTGTGAAATTTTAGGAAATGAGCCCAAGTCAGGGCGGATTCAAGTTCTTCCAAGACAAAAGAATTTAGGAGCTGGCATTGTTGTGAGTACAAAGGCCGGCCCCTGATTCTGTGGACCAGGACCAGGACCAGGACCAGGAATTTCATTGAAATTCGCAATTAAAACAATGTGAACGTGGACCGGACCAGGAGTGGACCAGGACTAGCCCATCACGATTTCTGGTTGCTGGCATTATGTGAGTACTAAGGCCGGCCCCCTGATTCTGTGGACCAGGACCAGGACCAGGAATTTCATTGAAATTCGCAATTTAAACCATTGAACGTGGACTAGCCCATCGCGATTTCTGATTGGCTGCGATAGCCGTAAACAGCATCGACCAAACTTTTCATATGAATTTGTGACCCCCGATTTCTTTCACCTAATTTGACGCTTTTAATCAGCCCGGGTATAGCTGTGCGCATACACAGAAACGACTACGCGTGCAATGTCCGCTCAGCTGTGCGGTTGAATCTGATTGGCCGGCCGGGATCACGATAGGTAGGCGACTGTTCTATTTAGAGCAAGGGTGACACGGCGTTTGGGCTTTGTGGGAGGGACACGTACGGCGATTTATTGAGACCGTTTATTTATTTTCAGCAGACATTGTTTCTTGTCATTTTCTTGTCAAGGAAAATCTCATCGCTACCTGACTGCGTGATTATTTACGAAAAATCAGTACAAATGTCGCCTCTTTTCTTCTTTTTCTAATTCAATCTCGATACCGCAGTGATACACAGAATTAAAAACCCTTGATTTCCCTGAGCAAGAATGGTACGACCCGTAGCCGGCCTGGCTCGCTATAGCCAAGTTCCCCAAATCAGACGTAGGCATCAATTGGTTTGATCTTTGAGTAAAAAATGACGGTGCTTTTTTTTTCATCCAATAAGAATAATTTATATATCAACATTTTCAGAATGAGCTGAATAACTTAAATCTTTTTCGTTGGTGAAAAATAGCCCACTCCCGGCAAGAAAACTTACTGATAAAGCCGGAAGCATTCAGTCAAAAAAGTTCAATACCATAGAAACTTTTACAAAATTGATGAAATTCAAACAAAAAATGACGGTACGCTGAAAGAGCAAAAAAATCGTGATTTTATATCACCGTAAACGAAGAAGAGTTACATTTTCTAATACTTTTCCGTTGGTGAACTACGGTAGGCCCATCGGGTCAAAAGATATGGTTGAAACAAGAGGAAAATTGTACCGTTTTGCAGCTTTTTATAGCGGCGCGCCAGTGTTAGAAGGGGTTGACGCTTTAGTGTTAGGGTAAAATCCATATGCATCGTTTTGGAACTATTAGTCACACAATTTTTGACACACACCCACACACACACATGCACACTAACCCCACACAAGGGCTTATGCTAAAGTCTCGAGTCCGAAAATGATAATCGTTTCAAAATTTCACAAAAATCGATCCAGAATCTTTTCCTTTTTTTCGTAGGACGCTTGAAGACACCTTGTTTTTTTTTCGTCGATTATTTCCATTTTTTAACGCGCCGCGCCGCGCCACAACGCAACACTTTAGCATAAGCCATTCTATTTCCTTTTCATATTAGAAAAATATTTCATATTTTTATTAACAAAGCCTACATCATTTTTTAAAATAATAAATCTTTGCTATATCAAACCTTACTATATTTTTTTTTGAGAATAAACAAACGATTAACAATGTTAACCTTTGGAATACCAAACATTCAGATTATAGCTGCAAAAGTTCAGAGAAATGTTTTCTGTTTCTATAGATATAGAGACATGGAATTATGCAAATGTTTTATGCGCTATTAAAAAAAACTCATTATTATTATTATCATTATAAACTATGTTAAATTTCTTGTATCTAACAAGCCTTTCATCACATGAAATATATTGTTCATATACAGAAGCACGCATTTGTGCAGACTACAAATTGTCTTGGATAGAAATACAACAAATTCATGATGAATTACACTGAAAACTCTGCACTTGCATGTATGCTAAAACTATGGCAAAACATGCTAAAAACAAGAGCAACACTGCTCAATAAAATGAAATTGTAATTGTCGCCCCCATAAAAAATATTAATGCACAATTCAACATTAAACATAATGAAGAAAAATGAGGAGCACATTACATTAACTTGTAGATATTGTTTATTCAGGTTCATTTTACCAGAATCTCACACAGTAGTGTTTATTTCCTGTTTGAAATAGTTGAATGATTTTTCTGTTGCATTTTGTTTACATATTTGTTTTAAAATCATAAGGTGGTGAATCTTTTGTCACAATAACATACTGTTTTAGTGTATTTTTTAATGAATTTTCAATCAATAAAACTAGTCAAAATTGATATTTCACATTCAAAATCAAAACCATCTGATTACTTGCTGCATTAAATCTTCAGATCAAACTTAAAGGTAAAAATACCAAACAAGTTCAAAGCATAAAAAGTCTACATTCTGTATAAAATAATTAAAGAATGGTGGAAATGATTTTCGTTTATTATCTTAAATTCAATCATGCAGCATTTACATAAAACAGAGAGGCAGTGAAATTTATCAATGCAGAAAAAAAGAAAAGATTGTAATTGAATACAAGCAGGTACCAATTTCATGTGATGATTTTTAAAAAAATAGTGTGTAATTACATTCATGTTCATGGATATTAAACATTGTTGCAAGAATTGGCCTGAAATGAACACTACTGAACATGCTCTATGTGAATGTAAATGCAGTTGGAAATTCAATGTTCATTCATGTACATTTGTAGCAGATACAAGTACATGTTGTATATATTCATGTACCACAAAATTGTTTGTGATTATTCTTGATGTTTGTAATTTGGAAATAAATGAATGAAGAATGAATTATGTCAGCATTGTTTACCATTGTTGAGGGCAAAGACCGGATCGAAAGATTATGATTTCAAATCATGGAGAAAAAAACAACAAAAAAACAACATCATCTGGATATTGAGAACATATTAATTGAAATTAGATACAAACTTCAGAACAAAAATATTTAGTTCCAGATATGGACCCAACATAAACATGGTAAGGCAGCAAATCAGCATTAATTAAGAAAAGTGGAGGATAGTGGGTGGAAGGGGAGGGCGGGAGGGACGGGGATGGGGGGTCGTGAGAGTGGGTAAATCTAGTAAGGAATGAATTTGTGATGAGTGCTGCACATGCATATATGTATTTTACAAAGGAGGGTTTGATGTTATTCAGACAAACTAACGTAACTCTAGGGCTCAATTCTTAGTTTCATACATCTGTCTACAGTTTAATTCAATTTTATTGAAGACTTTGAATCCACAAGTGATGATCGCTTTTTTTTGTAACAAAAATCATATTTAGATGTAAATGTTTTGCATGCCTACCTCCCTACCCAATCTGTATAAAATATTTTTGTTTCTCATATTGAAAGTTTGAAAAAAGAATACCCAACTGCAACTGTATTCAACTGCAAATAAGCCACAGTTTTTTGTTGCTAACGCTTCATTTTGTTCTTAAATTTCTACTACAAAATTTGTGAAAACAACATTTTTTTTAAAGACTGTTTTTTTTCTCAACAATAAATATATGGAGGTATAAAATAAAATACTAAAATTGAGTCTTTTCGAAAGAATTTTCTTAACGAAAATTAAGACAAAATAATAGGAAAACAAATGATTAATCTTTATAAAAAATACATTTTCTGACAGGATATCGGGATAACTTTGACAGCATGCTCAAAGTCACTGAATGTGTACTGTGAATAAGGAAGCAAAAACTGAATGTCATCATGCATATATTGTTGTTAAATTTGGGTGCAATTAGACTGATTACTGTAAAACATAATGGCAGCAAGTTAGAAGGGTATGCTCCATCACATGATTAATTAAATGTGTAAAGTACTGCCATTTTCATAATATCTCTGTGTAACTCTCGAACATAATACCGGTACTTTAAAGGCCCTCGCAAGTCGGAGATCGTGGGGAATGCGCGTTTTTCCTGATTTCCATTGACTTGTACACAATGTCAGTGAGGCTTACGCATGGGTCGGACTAATGGGGATAACATTCGGACAGCACAATCATGACGAAGTTGGCCGAATTCAGTCAGTCGCTCGGTTTCTCGATTCATCAACAATCCTTAGACTCTCAACGGGTCTCTTCGTATAAATTCAAAGAGAGGACTTGTATAATGCTCTTTCTTATTAGATGCTAAGGGATTATTCTCAACAAGTTTAATTTTTGCAATGCATTTTACATTCCCGCCACATTTATGTAAAATAAAACAAAGATGAAAAAATTGTTTGTGATATGTTGTGAATGTGGAAATAAATGAATGAATGAATGAAGAAAAAAATTGTGTCAGCATTAATTGTTTACCATGATTGAGGGTATTTAATGATTAAAAATGTTGCAAAAAACAAAACAAATAAATCAACTGAATTAAAAAAAAAGAGATAACTTTGAATTCTACTGATATCGAGAACATAATTATCAATTCGAGCGATTTGCTATACAAAAATTGATCGATACTGTTCGATAATTTATCGCCAAATTTTAAGGGTCAAAGGTCAAATTGTCGGCAGCTCCACTTCCGTTAGGTAGAATGCGTGCGTAAGCGCCATTATGTATACGACGGATTGATTTAGCTGAAAGTCATTGGCGTTATTGCTGTCAAATTTCACCCTTAGGGGAGTGCTGAGGTGCACTGGATTTCTTATGTGCGTCACACTTATGTTTTGGTTAGGCCGAAAGATAAAAAATAAAATCGACTTTAATTTTTGTTCTCAATGAAAGATGTCTCTTTTGTTTGACGTCCCCTAAAAAAGACAAATAAATGGTAATTGCTCGATTAGCGCGCGTATTTAGTTTAGGCCTATTTAATATTCACGCGCGCGCATAGCTACTATGCTATTTTTTATCAGTTATTCTCAGGCGATGACTGAACTCATCGTATTCATTACAACACACACACCGCTCAATTTATGCCAGAAAATTGTAAAGATACAACGTGCGCAGCTTATAAGCTAGCCCGTTGATCATTATTATCTCTTACTGATTTGGAGCCGAAAGCGGAGTTGTCGACGATATTGAGATGCATGTTGGGTAATCTAACGTACTGGCACTATATCAGGTCGCTCGAATTAATATTGAAATTAGATATAAACTAAAACTTCAGAACAAAACCATTTAGATCTAGGCCTTGACTCTAATCCGATATATGGAAAGACCCAATTAACGTAAATATTGCCAGGTAGCAAATCGGCATTATGATAATATAGAAAAAGAGCTGATATTTCATTATCTGAAAGAACATCATTCAATACAAGAGGAGAGTGGGAACTTGGAAAGGGATGGATGATGGGGGATGGCTAGACTGACCAGTTCCTGTCGCAAAGCGACTAGGGATGGCCATAGCGCCAGGTGGGTATACCCGGTTGTTGTATGTACGGACAGGTTGTTTGTCCAGACAGACGACAATTTTAGGAGCTTTGTGATCAATATTTCATTAATCGATTAAAAATAATATCAGACAATAACAAAGCACAAATATTCACAAATATTTTTACTATTTACTGCACAAATTTTGAGAAAATCGAGAGCAAAAGATGATGTTTTTCTCTGCTTAAGATGTTAAGTGTCCGGACAACGGACCCCCCATCCTATGTAGCAATAATTAGCATGCAGGTTAGAAGGGGTAGATCTAGGCCAAAATTCTCTGCAATGCACAATATAATGAATGCAAATATAAAATGAGCAAATCAAAAGCCAAATTCTTCAGGAATGGAAAGAATTAACGTATGCAAAATATGGCTACTCCATCTGATCTGTACTTACTTTTCACTTTCATATTTCAACACTAACAGTCCCACACACTCAATATTATTTCGGTATCGATCTAACAACATGTTAGAATCTAATCTCTCTCGTCATCTCTCATTTTAATTTTCTCTCTAACAAAATATCTCAAATTATCTGTCATTCTACTCACGTATTACATGTGTAATTACTGTAATTACATGCCTCATTGCAACACATACCTGGAATATATGCCTGTATTCCTGGCCGTAGTTGTATATTTCAAAGTCGATAATTTGTCCATTAATTTAAATAAACCGGGCCCTTGTTGGCGCTCGACTCTTCAATAACTTTTTTAGATTATCTGCTCAGATCGACGGAGGGCTCGCTAGGTACGGTACTAGGTCTACGTCTTTCAATATTGGTTTGTTTTTCCTGACTTCATCCGATTTTGAGCTCTGAAATGGCTCACCTGTCTCTCTCAGCAAAGTGCTAACAGTTAGATCTAGGTTAATAAATATTAAAAGTGCATGTTAATTATTATCGTAGTTTTTCAATTTTTTTTTTATTAGTATAAATTATTCCATCATTTTTCGTTGCTAGTTCAGAATGATTATGAGATGAATTCCCAAATATTTTTTTTCAAGTTCAAAGTATCATATTTTTAACGTCTTTTCATAAGCCTTCTTTCTCTTTCATACTTTTTGCAATGCAAAATGAAATGTTCAGTTGTTTCTGAAAGTGAAACTTCCCGTTAATTGTAGGGGAGACTCAGGTTAGTTGAGCCACTTTTTACTCAAGGTCACCTGGAACCCATGGGTGAAGTTTTTATAGGCTGTTGAGGATTGGGATTGAAAGAGTAGTATGTTAGGCAAATTTTAAAAGGTATAGGCCTATCCCGAAAATAGCACTTTCGGTTTTGGAGCCCCGGGCAATTAAAAAAAAAAGTGTCAAGTGGCTCAACTTACACCAACACGCAGGTTAGTTGAGCCAAGGCGTTGGGTTAGTTGAGCCATGCGGCATAAATCAATTTCGGGGGACTGACTCCCCCATCCCAAAAGACACACATAAACACACACCCACACCCTCACATACACCAATTCACACGCATGAACGCACACATTACGGTTACTTTTTGGTGCATTTAATTTTTTTTTTCTTTTTTTTTCAGGTACGTCCTTCATATAGTCTTTGGGCATGACAGATGCTTTTTTCCTGTTTGATAATGATAACAAAATAGTTAATTCCTGTAACATGCCACACAAAACCCCAAAATATTCTTTTCAAAAATTTTAACCCATGTAGGTATATAGGCTCAACTTACCCCATCAACAACGACTCAACTAACCCCACACCTTATTTTTTTTTACTAATTAGGGTGGAAAGTGAAAGTCTTACTAGACTCAAATCTAATGATATGGTTAAATTTACATACACTGATACTCCTTTCAAATGTAGTATGATAGTCCGTTAAATCTTTAGGGTGTCAAAAATATGAGCACACATGTCAAAGTTCACGGAACTTCACTTTGACCAGCAAAATTCAAATTTTGTTGATTTTAACAAGCTTGTAGTCTGCACCCATGTATTAAATTTAGCATGTATGGTCCATATATCATTATGTAACAAGAGATGGAAGCATTATAAATTTAAAAATGGTCTTGACCTATTTAGAGGGGGTGGCTCAACTAACCCACTGGCTCAACTAACCTGAGTCTCCCCTACGTAGTTAATTGCCATTATTTTTTCGATATAGACAGAAGACAAATAATTACTTCCTTTTTTTTTAATTTATAGGCCTAAAGGGGATTTCCAATTCAATGTTTTCTAGCCTTTTCTTTCAATGATCTTCTTTTCTTTTTTTTTTTTTTTTTTTGCGAGTTTATCAACGTGGCTGTGATTCGTTACCATGTATATATAGCCCACAACGAGAAGGTATCCATTCGAATATAAATGTGATACGTCTTGTCGAAATGAGAGAGAAGTCGCAGATAAGATCCGAGTAAATCGACAAACTAATAAAAAAACTCAAAATTTTGAGGAAATTTTTTTTAATTATTTTCTGGTTCTACCATGCTTCATCTTTGCTCTGTAAAAAAAATGAGTGAAATGATAACGGAAAGTGGTAAAAAAGCAGTTTTTCGGCGAGTGTTTTTTTCGGTCATAATTTTTTTTTCCCGGACATACAAGGGCACGTCCACGCTCATTTCCCCTCTCCGTTTAGCTCCGCCCTTAGCAACGCATGGCTTTGTTTGTTGGACGTTCACGGTCATGTGTTGTGTGATTTCTATTGGCTTTTTGTTTCGTTTTTTTGAGCGAATAGCGAACTAAACTCTCTTTAGCTGCACTCAGCTGTGCGATGCCACACAACCTGCTGTGAATAAAGCTGTTTCATCCGGATAAGCGGAGCACGCAAACGAATGTCAAATCTAACAATCGGGTGGGGGGTTTATGTGGGAAAAGCTACTTATTGCTTGACTTAGCTATCTGGATCCAAATGAATGTTAATTTCAGCATTTTATCTTAGGGGCCGCGATATCTGTGTCCTGATGGGAAATTAAAACCTCCCTATAAACAAATTTGGTTCCATCAGGGTAACATAGAGCACACAAAAGAGGTGACGTGATCATAATACTTCTGATATTTAGGTTAAAGTCTTAAGACGCGTAAGAGATGCTAATTTAAAATTGAAAAAAAAAAATATGGTTTAAAATTGGTTGATATTGCATTATGTGGAAACCAATGAGCTAAGGGGGAGTGGGGTGTGGCAAATCAATCTAGTTTATAACTGCGGCTGGTATCTCACTTTTTGGGAACTACTTTGAAACAACTTTAAGACGGCTTAGAAACAAGTTTGAGACGAGTTGTTGAGACGTCGCGGAGACTCCGCGAGGTGAGATAGCACCCATACCTACTAGCAAATTTCTGCAGTTTATTTTACAAAGTAATGTGTTTAAGAAAGTAGCGTTTTACTAAACACGACGAAACAAAATACGATTTACTCTTAAATAATTCATTTCTAAAAATTATTAATATCTTCTTATACATGGTAACAAGTTTGATCAATAAAAGACGAGATCGAGCAAATCATTTACGTTTTTATTTTCATTGTCTTAAGCTATTAAACCTAGCCACTCATAAAACGTGATCAGAGAAATTCTAAATACATTCGTAAGGCGCAAATAATTTATTAAAACATTTTTGGAGGCATATCTCTATCATATACTTATTCAAGAATATAAACAAAAATGCATAAGCCCCTGTACAAGAATAATTTAGTCTATAGACCATTATGGACCATTCCTGGTCACGTGTGTGACCGAAATTATGCAAAATCTTGACTTTAATTGGCTATAACTCTAACAATTTTAAAAACATACTGATTCAATGTTTATATCATGCGAATATATTTTGTTGGTTATCATTTGTAAATATTTTTTTATATTTACAATATGCATGTTCAAGGTCAGAGGTCAAAAGAAGTGGGTCACGTGTGTGACTTCACAGAACGGCATGATTTTGAAAGTTCAATTTCATTTGAAATTCCTGGGAGTTTTAAAATGATGAAATGTTCTTATTGCTATGAGATATGCATTATGGACCTGCTAACCCAAAAATACCACTGGATAGGAGTCATCTCTGAAATTTCTTTTTTAATCTATTATTTTATATCGTGATGTCGGGTCACGTGTGTGACATTTTAGTGGGTCACGTGTGTGACCTATGGCAAATTGTACACAAAAATGAATATATTTTGTAATATGCAATAAATGTACATTTCGAGCAATTACTATATCTCGCTGTGGTAAAAAAATTTATGAACTCAACCCTAGTCAGTCAATGGAGTGTTTGGTAGCTGTCAAACGGGGGGAGGGGCGGGTAGGACGGGGGGCCATGATGCCCCCTATAAGATCTTGGCTGTTGATCGCGCGAGCGCGCCGAAAATTTGCACGATGGTAGTATGTGATGTAACTACAAGAAAGCACTGTTAATTTTCCCATAATAATAATTATCTATTTTATATGAATTAATTATGTTAATTTACGCATTGTATGAAGTCATAATTTTTGTTCTAATTGACAAACTACAGCTTCTGGAATGCTAATTTTGTGTTTGCATAATCTTTATACGATTCCTAACAATTGTACTTGGAAAAAAAATTGATATCGAACTAAATTCCTTGTGTATTCATTGTTTATGAATTTCTTATGTATTCCTTGTTTTTTCGACCATTTGTTTTGTTTGTTCTTTTTGTTGTTTTTTGTTGTTGTTTTTTCGCAAAAAAATATTGCAGAACCATTTTGGAACATAATAATGCTAAAATAAAATTAATTTCAGCCAATGAAGTGAAATAATCAGAATTTATGACCGCCCCACCCAGCGGGTCACGTGTTTGACCAATTTGTTTGCTAATTAATAATCAATTAAAACTGTCATGGATTCATATTTTAGTGAGATGCAAGGTACATTAATCTAGCTTTGAAGATTTAATTATAATAATACCAGAGCCATGGTTAAGACGGGGCATAAACTTTTTGTGTTTTCTGGTTACTTGTATGTGACATTTTGAGGGCAATTAATTTCAAGGGTGATTATCTTAATATAATCAATTTAACAACATTATTTTGGGGATTAGATTAAAAGGAATAGAGGTAAAAATAATATAAATAAATGACAGTAATCCAAGTAAGGAAGTCAGCATATCCATTCCAGTCAGGGTTAAAAAATGATATTTTATATACCGTTTTTCCATTTAATTATCATTTATGTTAATTCATGCAAATGAGCATGAACGAATTGCAAAAATCACGAAAAAACATCAGTTCATGAAACTTCAGACATTGCTCTATTTAATATGCAGCTTAAAATCAAAAGCAAAAATTTATATGTCCCCAATAGGTTCACTTTTCAAAGAATGGATGAATAGCCTGGTCCCTTTTTTTAAGGCATGACCATAGTTGGTCACACACGTGACCCGTGGGTCACGTGTGTGACCAATTTCAAAGTTAATTAATAACTAAATTAAAAGCTGTCATGGCTTCATATTTGGTGAGATGCAAGGCACATTATATCTAGCTTTGGAGAAAAAATTGTAATAATAATAGAACCATGGTGTTCGGGGGACTTAACTTTCGTGTTTTGGGTCACGTGTGTGACATTTGATGGCAATTAATTTCTTTAGTTAATTATCTTAAACAATCAATTCAACACCATTATTTTTCATTTTAAATTTAAAGGAATGAAATTAAAAAGGGTATAATGACAATAATCAAAGTAAGGAGACCAGCATATACAATCAAGTCAGGGTCAAAGAAATCATATTTTACGTACCATTTTTCTATTCAAATTTTTGCATGGTAATTTATGCAAATGAGCATGAAAATTTTGTAAAATTAAGATAAAAATGCATTTCATGAAACTTCAGACAATGCTCTATATGAATGTGCAGCTTAAAAACAAAAGGACAAACTTTATTTTTTCCAAAAAAGGTTCACTTTTCAAAAGAATCGCCCTTATTATGTTTAAAATTTCCAACAGAGTTCAGATCAAAATGACTCGCTTTATTATGAGTAAGAGTACGCGATTGACATTCAAAGAACGCACGCAAACATCGGAATAAAACCCCAAAAAGGTTTTAAAATAGTTTTGTTTCTAACTATAATTTAGCGCCAGGATTGGTAAACACTTTTCTTAAAAGAGCGGACTTTTTCTAAACAATTAGAAAGAGCATGACGTTTTCATTATTTGACGAAGATATAAAACAACTAACCAAATTCAGCTTCTTTTTTTTTGGAGAAGATTGAACATCGCCGTTATTTCCGCTTGCTACGCTTGCCTCGATCATGCATGCGTGACGGACGAGTATTGTTCTCTGTATACCTGAATGCAGCCTCCTCATTGGTCAATCGTTACACCTTTGTAACAAGTGGTTGCTAGGGCATTTCGGTGAGTACAGCGGTGACAGAGTGTTCTTATTTTTCTGGCGCGGGGTACAAAGGAAGTCAAACTTCGCAGACGTTTTTCTCTTGATTTTGATTTCCAAGAGCACAATTCTCCTCGCGTTCAGAGGCTAATATCTCCACTTCTATTTACTCTTTACAGTCGGGTTATATATCAAATTCAAGGCAATGAATCAGGGATCAATAATATCAAATAAAATGGATTTCAAAAATTGCGAATAGTCTCTCCTTTCGACGTGACGCATCACAAATGTCTAGGCCTGTCTAATATCGACTCAAAAAGCCTAATTTCTTATATGATTACTTTCAATAGATTGTAGCGCAGAATCTAGCAAAGATATGACAGATATTCCATTCTAATGCCATTACTTGTCAGCTCACTTATATTCTATACTTGAACTTTTGGAGATTCCTAATTCTGGAATAAATGCTGAGCCGGTATTTTTATCTACTTGTTTGGATCAATCAGTAGGGGAGGCTCAGGTTAGTTGAGCCAGTGGGTTAGTTGAGCCACCCCCTCTAAATAGGTCAAGACCATTTTTAAATTTATAATGCTTTCATCTCTTGTTACATAATGATAGATGGACCAAATTTGATACATGGGCCGGTGCAGACTAGCTCAGACTACAAGCTAAATAATCAACAAAATTTGATTTTTGCTGGTCAAATTTTAGGTGGATTCACACCTGCCCGATCTGGAAAAGTTCCCGTAATCTCTGATCGGGTATAAATACCCCGATCACAAACTACGCGTAATTTTGCAAGTGTGAAACCAAATTACGCGTAATATTCCCGAAGATAAATTCCCGTAAATTAGTAGGTACTTCGTCGAAACTACGCGTAGTTTCGCCAAGGTCGTGGGAACTTTTGTAGTGTGAACATAAATTACGGGAACTTTCTATTCCCCCTTTCTTTTTCTTATGTACTTCTTTGTTTTTCCTGTTCTTTCTTCTCGTTCCTTATGTATTTCTTTGTTTTTCCTTCTTTTCCCGCTTTTTGTATGTATTTCCTTGTTTTTCCTTCTTTTTGTTCTTTCCTTATATGTATTTCTTTGTTTTTCCTTCTTTCTTCTCTTTCCTTATGTATTTCTTTGTTTTCCTTCTTTCGTTTCTTTCCTTATGTATTTCCTTGTTTTTCCTTCTTTCCCCGCTTTTCTTATGTATTTCGCCATTAGTTAGACAATTACACTAATTGTGAAATAAATAAAGAAATACACTAAGCTACTTTGAGGTGACGTTGTTTTATTACCCGAGTGATGGGGCTAAGAGGGCGACCACAGATGGCGCACTTTCACATTCAACATAACCCAATGAATATATTGGCGTGACTACTTTTTCCTCTTTCCTTCAATTTTTGGAATATAAACAAACGCTATCCGAACTCATTATAAAATGTAGCCTATATAGACAGTAATAAGCAGAACACATATCAATTCTCTACACCAGGTAAACTATTATGGCAATTGCATAAATCATTTGCAGACAAACGTGCACAAGCTTAATAAAACAAACTAACCAACTAAACTGAACGTTGTAACTATACATTTAACTAACCACTTCCCAAACATATGAAATAAGATTAACTAGAATGATATCGAATTGTACTTCACCCAATATCATTAAAAACTATCATAATCACCCCTCTAATACTCCTTGTCAAACCCGTAACGGTGAAATATCAAAGAACAACCGCGTCACAGTACGTGTTCCAAAAACTAAATCACAATATGTTGATCCATAGCAAATAGAAAATAGGACATATATCACACTACTAGACATACTTAAACCTGAATAGATGACTTACATAACCATATGTGGTTACACGTTTTTAGTGAAAATCTAGCAAAACCGTGACGCTTAAATAGGAGTATTAAACTGCAAACCAACATTATTTGTACACAGAATATACGTGAATAACATCAAATGTGTTATCTGTTTAAACTCTTGAATTACTAAG
>CALNVZ010000381.1:311901-333824 GCA_940671915.1 Paracentrotus lividus | reverse complement strand
GTTGGCTGACACATTTCTGAGCGGGTGGGACTAAACAACGTATTGCAATTAAGGAACCTCTCGTCTACCACCGATAGAACACGGCGAGCCAAGCCCCAATTTATAGGGTTAAATTACTTTGGTAGCGTGTTAGCTCGATGGGTGAGATCAGACCAAGCTGCCACCACGCCATTAGTTAGACAATTACACTAATTGTGAAATAAATAAAGAAATACACTAAGCTACTTTGAGGTGACGTTGTTTTATTACCCGAGCGATGGGGCTAAGAGGGCGACCACAGATGGCGCACTTTCACATTCAACATAACCCAATGAATATATTGGCGTTTCTTTGTTTTTCCTTCTTTCTTCTCTTTCCTTATGTATTTCTTTGTTTTCCTTCTTTCTTCTCGTTCCTTATGTATTTCTTTGTTTTTTCCTCCTTTCTTCTCTTTCCTTATGTATTTCTTTGTTTTTCCTTCTTTCCCCGCTTTTCTTATGTATTTCTATGTTTTTCCTTCTTTCCCCGCTTTTATGTATTTCTTTGTTTTCCTTCTTTCTTTTCGATGCTTATGTATGTCTTTGTTTTTCCTTCTATCCCCGCTTTTCTTATGTATTTCTTTGTTTTTTTTCTATTTCTTCACTTGTTTATAACTTCGGGTATTTTCCCCGAAAAAGACGGTTCGGGCAGGTGTGAACATGCAAAACAAATTACGCGTAATTTGGTGGTTGGAAAAGTTCCCGTAATTTGCGGGTATTTTTCCAGATCGGGCAGGTGTGAATCAAAGTGACTTTCGTGAAAAGTGACATGTGTGCTCATACTTTTGACACCCTAAAGATTTAAAGGACTATCATATTACAGTTGAAAGGAGTATCATTGTAAATGAATTTAACCATATCATTAGATTTGTGTCTAGTAAGCATTTCACTTTCCACTCCAATTAGTAAAAAAAAAAAAAAAAAAAATAAGGTATGGGGTTAGTTGAGCCGTTGTTGATGGGGTAAGGTGAGCATATGCCTATAGTAGGCACATGGGTTAAACATTTTTGAAAAGAATATTTTGGGGTTTTGTATTTTGTTATCATTATTAAACAGGAATAGCATCTGTCATGCCCCAAGACTATTTACGAAGGACGTACCTCCGAAAATAGGAAAAAAAATTATATGCACCAAAAAGTAACCCGTAGGCCTATGTGTGCGTGCATGCGTGTGAGTTGGTGTATGTGAGGGTGTGGGTGTGTGTTTATGTGTGTCTTTTGGGATGGGGGAGACCCGAGTCAGTACCCCAAAATTAATTTATGCCGCATGGCTCAACTAACCCAACGCCTAGCTTGGCTCAATTTATCTGCGTGTTGGTGTTAGTTGAGCCACTTGACACTTTTTTTTTTTAATTGCCCGAGGCTCCAAAACCGAAAGTGCTAATTTCGGGATATACCTTTTATAATTTGCCTAACATACCACTATTTCAATCCCAATCCTCAACAGCCTAAAAAACTTTACCCATGGGCACCAGGTGACCTTGAGTAAAAAGTGGCTCAACTAACCGGAGTCTCCCCTAAATATCTTTATTCTATCCGTTTCATGTTTTATCAGATACGTCTCTGCGACTGACAAACAAAAAAGGTTATCGGAGACATCTCTGAGTTGAGACGTCTCCGCGAAGTGAGATAGCATCTTTACACATGCCGCAGCAATTAGGGCTAATTAGGCCTATCGACGGTGATTTGATGGATTTCCCATTTTGATTTCTTATTGAAAAAATATATGACTCTAGTAGGCCTACAAATTACTTGGACTTCAGTGGCGGATCCAGGAATTCAAGATAGGGGGGAGGGGCGCCGCCGCCGAATTTTTCTATATTAACAACAGGCAATGAGCGGCCTTTTCAAATTATGGGGGGGGGGGGGGGGTCCCCTGCGCCCCCGCCTGGATCCGCCACTGGACTCGCAAAATTTCCTTTTTGTACTCAATGTTCTATGTTTCTATATTATGGTGAAAAGGAATTCAGATGTGATATTCACCCATCTATATCGTTAATTGTTCGTCTGTATACCGTTGTAAATCTAAGAAAGAATGATTTGAATATTTTGTGGGGATTAACAATCGATAATGACCCTAACTAATAAGCAGGATATTCCTGACAGAAACCCAGAATGGTGCTCGATTGCAGAATTAAACCTTATATCAGAGTGCTGAATCACCACCATCACCCCCTCACACCACCACAACCCAAAAACAACACAGCACCAAAACATATCATTCCCCTCTTCAACATCACTATCATTAATTGTTATTACCACCATTATATCAACGTTATCAACACCAGCACCATCAAGCATAATCATGCTCATCATCATCACCACCATTTTATCGTCATCATCAATCAAGCCATCTTCATCATCATAATCAACGCCATCATTAGCCTATTATCATCATAATCATCATCACCATCATCACCCTCACCATCTTCATCATCATCATCATCGTCATCACCATTATCATCACCGTCATCATCACCATAATCATCATCATTATCATTATCAACAACACCATTATCATCACCACCACCATCAACATCACCCATCACCATCACAATCATCCTCACCATCATCATCTTCATTACCATTATCCTCACCGTCATCATCATCATCATCACAATAATCATCAACATCATCACCGCCATCATCATCATCAAAATCATCACCATCAACACCATCACCCTCACCACCTTCATCATCACATTCATTATCACCACCAACATTACCATCATCATCACCATCATTATCATTATCATCAACAACACCATCAACCATCACCATCATCATCACCATTGTCTTCACCATTATCATCATCACCATCACCATAATCATCAATATCACCATCACCACCACCATCATCATCATCACCATCAACATCATCACCATCAACATCATCACCATCATTATCATCACAATCATTATCGCCATCATCATCATGATGATCATCTCTCTCATCACCACCATCTCCATCACCATCATCAACATCATCATCACCATCATCAATCTCATCACCATCTCCATCACCACTCCCACCACCATCATCATCATCATTATCATCAACACCATTATCATCAAAATCATCATCTACAAATTACCTTACAAAGTCAACATAATTGACAAACGCAAAAACAGGGAATTGCTAATAAGTACTTTGCTTTTATTTGCATGATACAACAATAACATGTGAACCATTTCAAAGTAAAATGCATAAAAATATATATGTGATGTCTACAAGTACATCATTATAGTAGTAAGCTCCATTCAAGGCACTTTATGTGAATCAAGGATAATATTACAAAATTAATTAAAAGATAACAGTTTATACAATAATCTATGAATTTGTTTATTAACAATGCATCTTACTGTTACCAACACTAGTGCAAACACTGACAAGTTAATAGAAAGTACTATATTATTAAAGATCTATACATAAATACAGGGATCAAATACATATTTAGCATTAAACAAGCTATGGTTAGCTGTGTACAGTACAATGTTAAAAAGTGATGAATACAATATTTATTTCAAGACAACTTGGCATGGTGATGTTGAATATGAATATCAGAATTTGATCGACATGGTCCTTATACAAGCTCTAACATTTCACATCATTTATGGTTCAAAATGTTCCAATAAATTTCAAGGGGTTTGTGACAAATCTGGCTATGCTGTGTTGATTCTGAAGTCATGCTTTATGGTAGGAAAAGGCAGTTTTTAATAGTTTCAACACCAAGAATTCTGATAAATCAAACATCTACTATTCAAGATTGTGCCACAGTTTGCTACCCATAGTTATAAACTATGGCTTAAATTAGTACACCTTTGTGAATATGGGCCTTTTATATGAATACAGTGTGAAGAAATAGAATAAAATATTGCCCTGTTATCCAACTCATAATAACTATCCAATCATTAAAAAAGTTTGTTGACCTCAGGAGATATTTATCTAGCCTCAACTATCTTTTATATATGGAAATGAGAAGTTAAAAAGCTGATGTATTCAGGGTAAAAATACTTTTTTTCTCATTAGGGGCTCTATTCACCCTTTTGAGGGCAAAACTGCCATCATGTAGATGTTTGTAATGGTAATATTTTGGTAATATGGTTGACAGCTAGGGGGCTCTTCTTAGTCTCAAGGGGGCTAAAATCGCCTTGAGCCACAGTGTATTTTTTTCCTGGACGTATTATCTATAATATATGATTAGTCTACCAGTAGTTATAATGATGAATATCAAGCCCTAATCACACAAACCTGATACATAAGCCTAGTCTATCATTGATATACATTGGTATATTATACATATATATATATATATATGTATATATATATATATATATTTTTTTTTATTGGGGGGGGGGGCACGACACATAACTGGGTAATTATGTGTTTACATCAGTTCATGTCTCGGCTATGTAAAATTATGAATAAAATAATTAATCAGCTATGCGTAATTGACACCAAAACAATATATATTCAATTATCACTTTCTATTTGTTAACAATACTAAAAACCAAAAAATTTTGCACTCATAAGTTGTTTGTGAACACATGATCTAAAATAAAACTTCAAACAGAACAAGTATTTCACATATGTGAACATTTTTAAAATAAAATACTCTCAATGTGTATTCTACAAGAGTTTCTTTTCGCACAAGTTTCACACTAAATGATGTGCTTTAGAATATGGAAATCTATTATGGTAAAACCAAGTAAAGTTTGTCCTATGAAAATGATCATGAGTTATAATGGAATATCCTGGACCCGTCCCTCAACAAATTAAATTAAGAAAGAGCCATAAGGGAAGAATAAATTCATGATACCATAAATAAATCCTCTTGCTTTAAAAAGACAATTTACATAATAAGAAGAAGTACAGACATATACCCGCTTAGAAGAGATAGATTTAATGAAAATGGGAGATCACCAACAAGAAATCAATTTCTGCAGAAGAAGTCATTTTCGCAGTGGCTTTTATTTTTGCAATTTCGTACGTCAGACCTTGCAAAAATACACATATCAATGTATGGCTACTTTAATATAGAAATGAAGATGTCACCAAACATCATGTAATGAAGGTCTCATAAATTTTCTCACCTAGTCAAAAAGCATAAAAATATCTGTATGTGTAAATATTGGCTTATACAACAATAGATGACTCAGAACACAGAATTTGGAATGCTGAGGTTATACCATTTTCTAAGGGGCAAAAGGAGATATCCTTTGATATACTTTAAAGCAAAAGGCAGTATGGTATGCTATATAGGGAACGCAAGTAATGGGAATAAGCTTTCATGGAAGTTGATTTAGTACTAAAGTGAGATAAAAAAACAAAAAAACTATGATTTCTAAATATAAAAACTCACTACGTTTTTAGAGGAATGAATAATTGAGTATAATCATAGTGTTTGGAAGTATTTGAATAATCCTCCTACTGACGTAGGGTAGAAGAATTTTAATCTATGAATAGTATGATTCATCCAGTAAAATTGAACAATATTAGTTCATTATGAATATTCTACTGGAATACAAACACATGTTGCTTTCACCAGAGGCCTGCTGAGCATAGCAACAGAAAACTTATATGAACACAATTTTTATCATACAGAACAGATGATAAAATGATTAACCCATCAACAATGGTACTTTGACAAAACATCCCATACTTTGAAAACACTGAGTAAACAGGTTTATATTGAGAAATGCAGGTTGCAATCCTTCTATTAAGTCACCACCGTCAATATAACCTGACATTGAGTAAACAGGTTTATATTAGAAATGCAGGTTGCAATCCTTCTATTAAGTCACCACCGTCAATATCACCTGGCCTCGAGCCTTCTTCAAGAGATTGACAGCAGTCTGGTGTGTAGCGCCCTCTAATGACTCTCCATTAACAGCCACAGATCTGATCACCTCTCTTGAGTTGCTTAGCAACAGCTGCAGCACCGCGGTTGAAGACGGTCTTGATGTAGATCGGCAGGTTGCCATGGGGACTGCCGTAACCCCGACGATGCTGAAGCCTAAGCCGTCTTGTCCTCGCTCCAAGGTTACAGTCTTTACACCAGTACTGAATGAAACAAGAGAAGCAATGGTTGATATCATTAAGACAGATATGATGGAGGTCTAAACATTATTGAGATATCTGTAGGAACAGTCGTGGACTGTCGATCAAAGGGTACATCGAATCTTTGGCAAGACACTTGTCTACATCCACCATGTACTGTACATAATACAGTGGCAGATCCAGGATTTCATGAGGGGTGGGGGCTGGGGGCAAATTGAAATTTTAGATATTGGTACACCCAATTTTTTACCTGTCACACCAGGTGAGCAAAAAAAAGAAAGAAAGGGGGGGGTAGGCTTTCATTTTTTAATTTTATTATTATTATTATTTTTTTTGGTTTTTTTTGGGGGGGGTCATCAAGTATCGACCATAGGGTAAGGTTCAGTTGGTCAATTGGTCAATAGGATAGGGGGAGGGGCAAAAAAAATGGATGAAAAACTATCCAAATAGGATAGCGGGTAGGCTTTAATTTTATTTTTTTATTTTTTATTTTTTGGAGGGGGGGGGGGTCATCAAGAAGGTCATCAAGCATCGACCATAGGGGTAAGTTTCAGTTGGTCAATTGGGCCTTAAAAATGGATGAAAAACTATCCAAATAGGACTATCCCATCATCATGGCTTGGCTTCGCGAACGAAGATATCACGAAGGGGTTGCCTACGTCGACTGCAGGCACGCTCGTGGCTGACAAGACCAATACGGGATAGGCAGGTGCGGCCACAGCGTCTGCAGTCAAGGTCACATCTGGTATGGCTGCTGAGGCCTCACGGTTTTTCCTTCGGCGACGTTTCTCCCTCAGATTGCTTCTGCGCGAATCCTCGAAGGAGGAGACAGCCTGGTGGATGGTGTGCGCCAAGGTAATGCGGTTAGCAGCCAAAGTAGACCACTGGCGATGGTCGATGAGGCAGGCACCGAGAGACTTCTTCAGGGAGTCCTTGTAACGCTTTTTTGGTGCCCCTCTGTCGCGGTTGCCAGTCAAAAGTTCGCCATATAGTACAATCTTGGGCAGGCGGTGATTGTCCATTCTAGAGACGTGCCCTGCCCAGCGTAGCTGTGATTTCAGTAGCATGCCTCGACACTGGTGATCTCCGCCTTGTCAAGGACTTCAACGTTTGTGACATAGTCACTCCAATGGATATTAAGGATGATGCGGAGACAGCGCTGGTGGAAACGCTCTAGAAGTCGCAGGTGATGACGGTATGTCACCCACGATCAGAGCCATACAATAGGGTGGTGAGTACGACAGCTCTGTATACGCTGATCTTGGTCGATTTCTTGAGGTGCTTGTTTTTCCAGACTCTCTTGTACAGTCTACCGAAAGCACTGTTTGACTTGGCCAGTCTGTTGTCTATTTCCTTGTCTATCTTGGCGTCAGATGTAATTGTACACCCAAGATAGGTGAACTGGTGAACGGTCTTCAGCACGGTATCGCCGATAGTGATGTGAGGAACGCGTACTCTTCCCGGGGTGCAGCTGGAGGAGGACCTCAGTCTTTTTCAAGCTGACCTCAGTCCGAAGAGTTGAGCAGCTTCTGCGCAGCAGGATGTCAGACGCTGCAAGGCTCTTTCTGTATGGGCAACAAGGGCAGCATCATCGGCAAAGGGAGGTCTCGAAACAGCTGCTCGAGAGTCTTTGTTTGGCCTGCAGTCTCCTAAGTTAAAGAGACTGCCATCGAGGCGATAGCGAATGTAGACAGCGTCGTCACCATCAAGGCCTTCCATGGCCTGCTTGAGCATTACGCTGAAGAAGATGCTGAACAGAATCGGTGCCAGGACGCAGCCCTGCTTGACGCCATTGATGATGGGGAAGGGTTCTGAGAGGTCGCTGTTTAACCTAACTTGGCCGTACTGGTCTTGATGCAGTTGGATGACCATACTGAGGAACTTTGGGGGCAGCCGAGGCGCTCCATGATTTGCCAAAGACCCTTTCTGCTCACCGTGTCGAACGCCTTAGTTAGGTCGACAAACGTTACATACAATCCTTTGTTCTGTTTCCGGCACTTCTCTTGGAGCTGCCTGAGGACGAAGACCATGTCTGTGGTGCCCCGATTTGCTCTGAAGCCACACTGGGTTTCCGGGAGGTGATCTTCTGCGATGATAGGTACTAGCCTGTTCAGGAGCACTCGAGCAAAGATTTTCCCTGCGATGGAGAGCAGAGTGATCCCCCGGTAGTTTGAGCAGTCAGACTTTTCCCCCTGTTCTTGTATAAGGTAATGATGACTGCATCGCGAAGGTCTCTTGCAGTTTGCTCTGCTCCCACAACAGACAAGGAGTTCATGGAGTTCATGCGCAACCAAAGCAGAGCGACGTTCAGGTCGGTTGTTGTCAGTTCGGTCAAGCATGGTTCTGATGTTCCAGCATGCTAGTTTCAGTTTTTTGCACCCTTACAGGTGGGTGCGTACCTTCCTTTCTTTGTTATTTTTGACCGCATGAGAAGATGCCGTTGGCCGCGGCGAGCCAACTGGGATATAAGAGACGAGCTTTGGTTAGGCCACCTTTTCTAGGCCCCTCTCCATGTGGAGCAAGCAGTGCTCTCCCTAGATAAGGCTGCTGGTCGTTCAGGGTGCTGCCGAATGATGCTGTCGTCTCCGGGTCAACATCAGGCGACCAATATCCTGAACCGCCTGCATGCAGGATTGGAACTGCGGCTTCCAGTGACATCTCCACCTGCCGAATTTCGCCCTTTCCTGTCGCTACAGGGCTTGGTTAAGGTGTGCGTCGTAGACGTGGACATGTTCCTTCGAGCCTGCGCAATGGAGTTTTAAGGTGAAGTGCAGTGTGCGCGGTCCTGACCCCACCCTTTAAACCCGGGTTCATCTGCCATGGCCTAGCAAGCTGGGACGGTGACAGCGAGGTCCTCGAGTCGTAGGTTTTACAATCAGACTGTCCTTGTCCTAGATGGATGGCCTGCCAAGGCTAACGAGTTCCATCTACCCTGGTTTTTTGCTGGATGGCCGCAATTGGCTCTCCTGAGCCAGCGCCCTTGGAGATGAATCTTGTTTTTCATTACATCAGGTGTCCAGCCACCCTCCACACCAAACTCCAGAAGGAGATGTGGGGGAGACGGTTTAGTCGCCATCGACCCGACCCTGAAACAGGTAGTACTGGCTTACAGGTTACAGTAGCAGGGACTTGCTAACCTCCTGGCTAGCAAGCCTCCTGACCTGACACCAGAGGACTATCCCATACAACACACACAAAAAACGATAAGTTTTTCCTGATTACTTAATGAACAGTCATGGACTTGAGTTGTTCTTATATTTATATTCAACTTAATTTCAGGGTGAACTTTCCCTTTAACAATCAGAGAAGCCAAGAAATATTTTTACCTGGATGAAGTTTCTTCTTCAGAGATCATCTCCGTGCTGGATCCAAATGATTCTTGAGACTGAGTGAAATCTGCTCGTTTGGCCTCAGCAACACCTACCATAAGCAAAGAAAGAAGAAACAAGAAGAATGAAGGACCTATTAACCACCAATGCAAGTATTTGTCCCTCTTATTCTAAATGATATATTCATCAAAATAATGCCCACTATTATTTTGTCATTAAAATCAATATTCATTATCATGCTCAACCGAGATCCTCCACCATCACTACAACCATTATCATCACCACCACCACCACCACCATCATCATCATCATCACCATCATCATCATCATCATCGTGACCAGCAAGACCATCATGACCATCATCCATCATTACCATCACCATCACCACCATTATCATCATCATCATCATCATCTTGACCAGCATGACCATCATCACCATCATCATCATCATTCATTCATCACCACCACCACCACCACCATTATCATCATCACCACCATTATCATCATCATCACCATCATCATCATCACACCACATTCTTCATCATCATCATCACCACTATTATTCATCATCATCCATCACCATCATCATCATCATCATCATCTTGACCAGCATGACCATCATCATCATCATCTCATCACCACCATTATCATCATCATCATCATCACCACCTCATTCTTCATCATAATCATCACCACACCACCACCACCACCATCATCATCATCACCACCACCATCATCATCACCACCACTACATCATCACCACCACCATCATCATCACCACCACTATCATCATCATCATCCTCATCACCACCACCTTCTTCTTCATCATCATGATCATCTCTCATCATCACCACCACCACCAGCACCATCATCATCATCATCATCAGCACCATCATCACCACCACCACCACCATCATCACCACCACTATCATCATCATCATCACTGTCATCATCATCATCGTCATCATCAATATCATTAAGAATTAAACCACTGCACATTTTGTTATTACCTGGGCTTGGGGATTGTTCTACCGAGACGGGCTGAGCGGTGACGACGGTCTCAAACGAGCCCATGCTCAGCCGAGATCCTCCACCGTCCTTCTGACGAGCAATCTTCAGATTTACGTCACCCTCCGCATTCTATAGGTCAAAGTTCACAGTGACAGATATGTTGATGCATTTGGGGACTTTGCCATATGAGCCTTGGAATGGTACTGTTTACATCCATTTATATTTCAGCATTATCAAATTGGCTACAATATACTTTTTTACCTTTCTTTTGGCTGCAATCACTATTTCACAGAAATCTAGATTGTTCACCATTAGGGTTTTTCATATTTATTCTCATTATGCTCGCTACATTAGATACTCGTAGCAGGTAAAATGGATGAATAATATTCCACTATTGTAAAGTGCATATATGAACATGTAGTTACAGCCCAATAGTCCGCAAGGCCAATACTGTGTCACGATGACCGAAGGGCACCAGGTCACAATATACTAGAATCCTATTTTGCTCTATGCCCTAACCTTAACCCTAGGACACCTTGGCGGCATTTCCTCAAAGGACTAATCGGACATTTTATCCAACAAATTTGCTCTCAGCCAATCAGATGGGAGCATTTCAGTAGCTTATAACAGTTTGTCGGATAAAACGTCCGACAAGTCCTTTCATGAAACGCCCCCCATGACCCTACACCAAACTGTAGATGTCTATAGGCACTGCTGACTATCGGCCCCAGTAGACTATAGGGATGTCCCTGAACATGCATTTATTACTCAAAAGTGGTTTAAAAAAAAAAAAAAAAAATATGAATTACAAAAACTGTGTAGCAGAAATCTCTTTAAAGAATTCTCTGACTGACCTGTCGCAGTGTGGCTAAAGCTTCCTGTGGAATATTCTTGACCGCTAGACTATTGACCGATACAATCTGATCACCTCTCATTAGCTGACCATTGTCATCGGCAACGCTCCCTGGTGCAATGTCCGAGACGTAAAGAGCTCCATCCCTAATAATTGGAGAAATTTTGGATACAATAAAAATAAATCATGGGTCTTTCCGTATTGCGAAACCCGGACACCCAGAAACCCTTACCATAAACCTTAGGATTAGGTCAACCATACACATATGCGTGTTCCCAATTTCTCTGGGAAAGCTGTATATTTTAGGGGATCAGGTCGGGGAAAAAAAACCCTGAGAAATCATTGAAATAGGGTCCTGAAATAAGGTCCTGAATATCGTCCAAAAACCTGGGAAAATGGGGTAATTTTATTGGCTAGCCCTCTAAAGCCTGTAATAGGGGGGTAATTTTGGTGCAACTTCCCTTCCAAATGCCTGTAATAGGGAGTAATTTTGACACGGCTTCCCGACTGATAGGGGTATCTCTGAAGAATATGGAACAAGCATAGGTGTATGGTTGACCACCTGAGTGGAGGGGGGGGATTATAACCAGGTTTGATTTAGGAGTAGGGTTAGGTTAAGATGTAAGGGGTGTCAGGGCTATAGGGTTATTATAGGGACATTGAAACACCTAACTTGTGAAAAAATACTAAAGGGTTAGGGTTATTCCGTTATATAAGCTTGAGTTATTAGACTTTCAGAAAATCTAGACTACCCATAGGAAAGTTTTGTGCCTGCCGCAGACTCTTGTGGTAGACTTCCCGCAGACTTGTGGCAGACTTGCCGCAGATTTTCACATGCAAATTAGTATTGCTGCAGCCCTGCCGCAGACTCTTTCAGTATGAGAGAGAGTCTGCGGCAGATCTGCTGCAGACTCTTTTTCATGAATATTCATTTTTTACTACCTTGTTGCAGACTTGCCGCATACTCTTTCAGCATGATGAAAAGTCTGCGGCAGGTCTGTGAAATACCCTTTATCATGAATATTCATATGCTACTTCCTTGTCGCAGACTTGCCGCATACTCTTTCAGCATGATAAAAAGTTTGTGACAAGAGATGTACAGAAGAGAAGAGAAGAGATGTACAGAAGAGAAGAGAAGAGATGACACTACTTAATAGATATATACACGAAAAGAGAAGTAATTAGCTTAAGACCAATTAAATGAAACTGGAATGGAAGTTAATATAAGGCATGACGAAATAGTCCATTTGAGGACAATAGACCCCTACTTGCAACTCTACTAGTTCTCTTTTCCACGTGTGACTCACCACAAACAAGCTTTTTAAGTATCTAAACATCTGTTCCTTGACCTCTGTCCAAACAGTGGTCACCCAAGGTCACAGCAGGGGACCACACACGGTGGCAATATTGTGTACATTAAATGGTCTGGATGTCTGTATAGATACATTCTTATTTTTATTTTTTATTCTTGTATTTTCCTTATTCCGAGGTCAATTTTCTTCGTTCGAAATTGAAAATGAATTAACATTGGATTTCTAAATATAAAATGCCTTTGAAAACTTGAAAAATATCAAATACAATCATTTCATTCCAATGGGCCAGGCAGAGCTACTCTTACGTAATATCACAGCTGTTGTTTATCATTTAACCCTGGCTCAACGTTCAGGCTACCCAGCGGAGTTGAAAAGTTAGATAACAGCTAGCTAGGGATTACCTGGCCATGCAGGGTAGTACAATGTAGATAGTGCTTGGAAAGGAAATATCTTGGACCTCCAAACGAGGATTTTTGATAGGGGGGGGGGGGTCTATATAACACAGCAGCTCAACTCGCGAGCTGCTGTCTGCTTGCAAACAAGGGGTTGACGTAATGGATATTTCAATATCCATTATAGGTCTGAGAAATAAAAGTTAGGTAAGGGGAATGTAAATAAGAGAGTGTTATGCAGAGCAGTGGAGGACAGAAACGGTTGGAGGAGAATGTTGGCCATGTCTTCGATGGTGCCCCTACGACAGCCACCGCCGTCAAGGGACAGGTAACAGGCAGACAGAACCAAACCATAAAATGAAATATATATTTTGATAATTAACGCACTTCACACTAGTATTGTACTCACTCTCTGAGTTCATAGTTGTGTGATAGCTTATACTTGAGGAGGCAAGGAATGGGCTAGGATCATCGTCCTTGTCAAGAGCTGGGAAGTAGTCTTTAGAAACACCAGGAAATAAATAAAATAGATGCATATTATATGTTAAGTTAGTTAATCCCCAATATACAGCCACTGAAGAAAAAATACAGTCAAACCTGTCTACAGTGGTCATTTGGCGCTGGTGCACAAGCTCAAGCTTAATAATAGCACGCTAATTGGTGGATTGGGGGAAAAAAACCCTGAAAAACAGAAACGGTCCTGCACTAGCTCAAGCGTTTTTGAAATTTCGCATTAACGACCTGATGTCCGATGTTTATTGTGCTACTGGTAACTAATGTTAGCGTATATACGTACTTGAGCACGATTTCGGATTTAGCTTGAGCTAGAGTAGCACTGCGCAAAATAGCATGCTGTTTTGTGCTGTGCTGAAACCGCAAACCAGCTCAATTTTATCATAAAATCCCAAGATGACTTGGGCTTGGATTTTGACCACAAAGTCGGATCTGATCTGATCAAGCCAATCCATCGGATCACAGATAGCACGCTATTTGAAATAGCTCGAGCTAGCGCAGCACAGCCTACTTTCACAAGTTTCCCTCAAATGACCTAATAGGGATGCAGGTTTTGACTGTAATATAAAAAATGTAAAATGCCATATAAAGGTGAATATTAATAACTATTGTTGATTTAACAGAAACATTAGAAGCATAATAATTGAGACAATATGATTGTTAGTTTGGGAAACAAAACTGATGAAATACAACCTGCTGAGGGTTGAAGATAATGTAGTTATTTAACCGGTCGTAGACCCCCCCCCAAAAAAAAAAAAAAATAAATAAATAAATAAAAAAAATAAAAATTCCATACATGTACATGTCATACTAAATCTTTGAATGCCAGAATCTGTGCTTATCATAATAAGTGCAGGTCCATTATAATAATCTCATTTGTGAAAGTCCTTAACACTGACTTTTTTTCATTACATTAAGAGGACATATCTGCCCTAAAAAAATGTATAAGAGACTTTACGTAGTCTCTTTTACGTGAGCCCTACTTCATGCAGAGGTGATGTTCAGGATGCTCTGTTAAAACAGCTTGGATCTACCAAGAAAAAAAACCCTTTAGCCTTGCATTGTTATAACGCTGGTAAATATTAAGGATGATTTCCTTGTCTTTATCAACATCCAAACTGCATAAACAATTTACGTTTAATAATGATGATGTTGATTAACTAGGAAGGATGAAATTATTCGGCATAAATGCAGGTTGTTTAAGAAGGCATGCAAGACTGAAGTTTAAATTCTTTGTTAGCATAAAGTTTAGTGTGAGTATGGCTAGAAGAAAATGCAACCAGAATATTAAGGATGACATTATAAGAGAACATCATCAGCATCTAGACTTACTGCTATGTCCCATCTGACTCGGTGCTCCTGCAAACACGTCTGGCTGAGCAGACGCGGTGATGGAGAATCCCCCATCAAAACCACCTCCTGCATCAAGGTTCGGGAAGAGAGATTTCGGTTTGGGTTGTGGAGACTGGGCAGGTTTAGCGGCACAGACTGTGAGGGCGACAGAGCCTCTGGTATCCTTCAAGACACTGATAGCACTCAGCTTAGAGAGACCAATGACTGATTTGTCGTTGACAGCTAGGATCTGATCACCCACCTTCAAGTTGCCATCCTGTATGCATGAGAGATTGAAGTATTTAATTGCAGGGGTTATACGAAGGTCATGGGAGCTATTGTTGATAATTAGAATCAAAGTACAGAAAGGTGTTGGGTTATGGTCATTAATTTATTAAACTGTGAATCACAAGGTATTGGGTTTGAATCGGATCACTGGTGTATTTTGACAAGAGTTTATCATCCCCAACAAGGGCATCAACATCTCCAACACAGTCATATTAATTAAATGGAATAATTACCATTACCACCACCACCACCACCATCATCATCATCATCATCACCAATTGCCACTCTCATCATCATCATCACTACGATCACCATCATCACCATCACTACCATCATCATCATCATCACTACCATCACCATTACCACCACCATCGTCACCACCATCATCATCACCAATCGCCACTCTCATCATCATCACTACGATCACCATCACTATCATCATCACCAATCGCCACTCTCATCATCATCACTACGATCACCATCATCACCATCACTACCATCACCATCATCATCACCAATCGCCACTCTCATCACCATCACTACCATCATCATCATCACCATCACTACCATCACCATACCATCATCATCATCCCTACCATCATTATTATCATCACCACCATCATCATCACAAACATAATCATCACCATCATCATCATCACCACCATCCACCCATCATCTCCTCACCATTGCAGCAGGTCCTCCCATCGTTACATCCTTCACAAAGATTCCAGACAACCCTTTCTCATCCTGGTTTTCGTAGATTGCAAAGCCCTGGAGAGTAATGTTCTTAACATTAGGGTAGTCTGCTGGAGTGGGGAGGGGTTTGACAGGCTCTGGTTCGGGTGCGGCTGAGGCGGAGGGTTCACTGGTATCAGTCTCATCGACAGCTTCTTGCTTCTTCAGGACAGTTGATATTGATGTCTGGAATATTTTGGGTGATGGAGAAAGTTATAGAAATTATCAATAAAAGGTAGTACCAATGATAAAAATACAAACAAATTAATTGAAAGGTTTTATGTACTTAAAATACTTAAAGGGGAATCCAACCCAAGGAGAGAATCAACCTTACAGGAAAGAGGAAAATGAGAGGAGCAATCCAAAAAAAGTTTCATCAAAATCGGTCATAAAATAAGAGAGTTATGGAAGTTTGAAAAGTCTAGTTGTTCCTTCTATGGGGATCCTCAAATTGGCATCATTGGCTTCAAAATGGCCGATCTTATGGACAACTCTCCATTCGTTTTGTGCACAAATTTTCAGATTTTCCCCATTTTCTTTCGAAATATATCTTACCTCCTTCTGAGCTCAGCATATGTTGTGTGAAATATATTTTCTCATGACATATTTTGAGCTCAGAAGTATTTAAGACAAATTTCGAAAGAAAATGGGGAAAATCTGAAAATTTGTGTACAAAACGAATGGAGAGTTGTCCATAAGATCGGCCATTTTGAAACCAATGATGCCAATTTGAGGATCCCCATAGAAGGAACAACTAGACTTTTCAAACTTCCATAACTCTCTTATTTTATAACCGATTTTGATGAAACTTTTTTTAGATTGCTCCTCTCATTTTCCTCTTTCCTGTAAGGTTGATTCTCTCTTTGGGTTGGATTCCCCTTTAATAATTTTGAGGAGGGGCAGTGGACAATCATACATGCATCACACAAAACTTTGGGACCTTTATAACAAAATAATAATAGAATTTACAGTTATGTGAGTGAAGAACTGCCAATTTTTATTGTAACTACACATTTTCAACATGTTTTAAAAAGCTTTTACGTATCTAATTTCAATCTAAAGCCATACAATGACTTCTAAAAATTCTAAGTCCGTCATTTTCATCTTCAAAGCACATTAATGAAAAATGCAAGTATTTGGTCTATGATGCTAATGTCTGAGGGATGAAGCATATACCTGATAAGGTATACTAGTAAATGACTGGCTGACTCAAAGACTCTTCATTTCTAAGATGGCACACTTGATACCTTACCTGATTGGGGTAAATAACTGGTGGAACTGCAAGCTGACTCAAAGACTCTTCATTTCTCAGGATGACGCACTTGGCGATTCCAGGAGCAAGGCCTCCAATGATGCTGGATGCGTTCTGATGAGAGTGACCATATACCTTGATACCATTGATCTGATGGATGGAAGAGAAAAGGAGATGCAAGGGTTTAATTTGCACAAGATGTCTGAAATTCAATTCTCTTTGGCCAAAGTCATCATAAAACACCATCACCAACATCGATACCACCTTCTGCAATTACAGTACTATAAATAATTGTTTAAATGTTAATATGATTACGATCCTCCTCATAAATATTACCATTAACATCACCACTATCATTGCCATCATCGTCAAAACTTATCATTATCACCACCACCACCATGCCCATTACCACCACCACCATCATCATTATCATCACCATCACCATCACCACCACCACCATCACCACCACCATAACCAACACCATATCCCCACCATCATCAGTGTCACTATAGCACCATCATCACCACTACCACCACCACCATCACCACCACCATCTTCATCACCTTACCTCCAATACTTCATCACCAATGAGTATTCTCCCATCTTTACCCGCTGCTCCTGAAGGGTTCATGCCTACCGCATACACGCTCACCTTACTCCTATCCTTCTCTCCCATTATCATCATCATTACCACCACCCCACCACCACCACCCTAATCACCACCAGCACTATCATCATCACCACCACCACCACCACCATCATTGCCTTACCTCCAATACTTCATCTCCAATGAGTATCCTCCCATCTTTACCCGCTGCTCCTGAAGGGTTCACGCCTACCACATACACGCTAACCTTACTCCTGTCCTTGTTTCCGGCAAGACTACACGATTACAAAAATATCAAAACCCATTTGAAAGTTGGAATCATAGTGAGGATTACACAAGTAAATGAAATAATATTCAGATTTAATGTGGTGCACATACATCGTTCCTAGATTTAAAAAAAAAAAGGAAATTATATATTTTTTCCCCAATGAAATTGAACTCTCGTTGATATACAGTTTTGAATATGAAATATTTGATTTACATTTTGATTGCTTCCAGTATCTTTTAGGGTTTGAGAATGTTTATGAACACAACTAAAAAATTTCAAATTATCATTTAGATGTAGGGTTTTAGAGGCCCAGATATTTTTTGACGTCTTGCAAGGTTGTTTCAAAGAGACAAAATATTAAAACTGATTTTTAACATGTATGCCTATGAAAACAATCCAATATTGTCCACATTGGATTAAATGAATATTTTGCCCCGCCCACAAGATTATCATTGGCTAATAAATGTTTGTGCGCATGAAGCTATTGTTACGTCACAATGAAATTGCATTGCGTATTACAATGCGCTTTTCATAATTATGCAGACGACGCGATGTTACAGCTAATTTATGTGAGAATTTAAGTACGTAAACAATAACAATGCAATGTGTGTGAATTCATTGTTTACGTACCGGTACTCCTGTACTATATTATACAAACATGGCCACCGCACAAAAAAATCCCTGATTTGCCGATTTATCATGTAAGTACTTCGAGTTCAACTTTCTATGTGTAAATAATTATGTCGGAGTTAATCTGTTTCTTAGAGTTGGAATTCAAATGTTATCTTTTTAACTAATATTGGAAACTTCAGTCGCCATGCTAAAAATGGTAAGTAATTTTTTTATTTATTTATTTATTTTTTATTAATTTATGTTTAGCTTTGTGGGGGTATCTAAATAATAATAATAATAATATTGGATGATCAATTTTCGTGGGATGCGCAGAAATATTGTTACTCGCTGAAGAACAATATTGGATTCGCCTCCTGTACAAAGCAAACTTTTTAACCTCGTCTGGATTTGTTTGGTGCTATTTTCTGCTGTTTTATCTCCGGCTTTTTCGCTCAACGTTATCACATATGACTACAACACGTTACACGATCTCGCGGGGGCCGTGGCGTCCCGTGCCACACCCCTGGATTTACCTACGTGGGTACCCACGAGAGCTGATCCATGGCTGGCGCCGCCACCCCGGCGCAAGCAACATCGTCGTGGCAGGAAAGGTGGAGTGAGACAACGCGTGAGAAGGAGAGGTCAACGTCCGCCCTTGCCAGTTATAACTCTTTCTAACCTCAGGTCAGTAAGAAACAAAATTGACGAAGTCCGAACTGGTTGCACATATCTGTCTGATTTTAGAGATTCTAGCATCCTATGTTTCACCGAAACTTGGTTATCTCATGACATACCGGACAATATTATCGATATAGATGGATTTGACATATTACGTCTTGATAGGTCCCTAGCCGCAACAAATAAAACGAAGGGAGGGGGAATCTGTATGTACGTTAACAAGCGATGGTGCCAAAACTTTAAGATAAAGAAGACTATATGCAATGCTGACATTGAACTCATGTGTGTGGCTCTACGTCCATTCTATCTTCCCCGTGAATTTAACCAAATCCACGTACTCCTAGCTTACATCCCCCCTGACGCAAATGCAGCACGAGCGTCAAATATCGTCTATGATACTGTTCAATCTATGTCAATTTCCTCTCCTGACTCACCAAAGATTGTTCTAGGAGATGTTAACCACTGTGAACAGCCCCTTAGTGAAACTTTACCTACTTTTTGTAGATGCGTCAATGAGCCAACTCGGGGAAATAGGATTCTTGACCAATGTTATTGCTCAATCCCTAACTCTTACAAGTCTCTGATTCGCCCCGCAATAGGAAATTCGGATCATAATGTCATTCATCTTCTACCTAAGTACCGCCAAAAGTTGAAGACCTTGAAACCCATCAAAAAGATTGTGAAAGTTTGGGACAAATCTACCACCGAAAGTCTGCAGTCGTGCTTTGAAAACACAAATTGGGATGTGTTTATAGAGGATGATATTAGTCTTCAAACAGAAAGGATAAATGATTACATTCGTTTTTGCTGTGATCTTTGTGTTAAGGTGAAGTCAGTCAAATTATATCCAAACCAGAAACCTTGGATCACAAACCGTGTAACCCTTATACAAATTTTTATACGTTTTGTACAATCTTGTTTGACTAGCTTGCGACTAGCTAGTTTCGTTCCAAATATGTAAATGAGTTGCACGCTCACTTGCTCAAACTAGCTTGCAGCAAGCTCTAGAACTAGCTCAGTGACTAGCTTGTGTTGGAACGAAACCAGCTTGACACTAGCTAGTAAGACAAGCTTGTAACAAACTAGTTTAGCAAGCGTGCAGCTCATTTGCATATTTGGAACGAAACTAGCTAGTTAAACAAGCTTGTATGTTGCAACATTAGCTTGCGACAAGCTTGTAATTGAGCAAGCTAGTATGACAAGCGTGATATTTAGTTGGACAAGCTTGTGGAAGCTAGTTCGAAAAACAAGCTAGTCGCAAGCTAGTTCAAGGGAAACCAGCTTTCCACAAGCTATTTTAAACAAGCTTGCTGCAAGCTAGTTATGCAGCTTCATTGTCTTACTTGCCACAAGCTAGTCTGCCATACTTTTTATTAATTTTGTGTTGTTTCTCCTATACACTTGTATTTGAGTAAATATACTTTTTTCCTGGTTAGTTATTCTTGAATTCCTGTTTAATTAGGTGTAATTGAAATATATTATTGAAATTCCCTGCATGTTGTTTATTGATCGATCGTTATATTTAGTAAAAATTAAATTGAATTGAATTATCAGTAATGGAGTTAATTACTGTTAAATCAAATAGATAGTACCAAAATACTGAACTGCACACACCCTGTGTTTTGTATGCAAATTACCTAATTTGCATATATAGCTTGTTTTGTCTAACTAACTTGTTTGCAAGCTTGTCACTCCCATCCACTCTTTTTCCTGTGGATTTTTTCCAACTATCTTGCAAATTTTCTGGCAAGCTTGTCACTAGCTAGCCACTCTCATGTTTTCTACAAGCTAGTAACGAGAGGGTTCAAATAGTGGCAGTAATTTGCAACCAACTTGCAAATTTTCCTGCAAGCTAGTCACAAGCTAGTCATGGGATGGTTCAAATAATGGAACATATCTCGCTATAATTCACATATTTTCCTCCAAGCTAGTTAGTTGCAAGCTACAATGTAGTCGCAGGAGGGTAAAGATTGTAACTCACTTGAAAAAAATTATGACAAGCTTGTCACTATCTAGCCCTCTTATGCAAACTAGCTTGTTTTCTTGCAAGCTAGGTGCACTAGTTAGTCACAGGAGAGTAAAACATATTGCACGGCTGTAACTAACGGATGTGAACATTTAGTGACAAGCATGTCAACGTTACTAGCCCTCTTTGTCAATGACAAGACTACGCTTGATTTTTCCTGCAGAGCTAGGCACTAGCTAGCTCGAAGAGAGATGTAACAAATAATTGGCAAGCTTGTAATCTAAACTTGAACCATTTTAATGAAAGCTCTGTCACTTATCTAGCCCTCTAATTGACAAACCAGCCTTGTTTCCTGCAAGCTAGTGCAGTAGCACGTCACAGCGAAGTACAAATATGTGGCACGCTGCAACTACTGGAAAAATTCCGGTGCATAGCTAGTCGCAAGCTAGTAGTCTCTATGAAGCTTAGTTGCAAGATGGTTATTATGTTACAAGCTAGTTTTAAGGTGGCAGCTAGATTGCAGCACGCTTATTTTCTGAAAAACACGCTTAATAAGATTTTGACAAGCTAGTAACTAGCTTGCGACAAGCTTATTTTTGTATAAGGGAAGGGATGCAATGAAGGAAAAAATCACAGCCTTCTCTACAAAGGACAGTGGAAGGCTTAGTGAGAGTGGAAAGAAAGTAAAGAAAGAGAT